>JAVIAB010000101.1:12419343-12502324 GCA_032433765.1 Megaustenia siamemsis
TCTAACAAAACCACACTGTTCATCACTAATTTCTGGACTGATTTTGTTTCGCACTCTTCGCATGATGATTCTTAGTAATATCTTAGTTGTGATTCAACAAATCATAATTAAATACTGACGTTCTTATTTCACCGACACCAGTCGTTAGCTTTTGATAAACAAATATCCTATACCAATTTCTTCTGTCTACATCATCACCCTGCTATGAATTATCCCAGGGATGATTTTCCTTTTGATGAATTTTCCTGCGATGTTTTTTTTTCCCCGTGAACCGACGCAAGTCCCAAATTTGAAAAAAATAAGTAGTTCCGTCACGCTCAATGATACACAATTTAAATTTAATGCAAATTTAATTTTAGTACATTTTGCATAAAATAGGTAGCACAATCTTAAAACTGTTTTATAAATATAAAATTATATTTTTACATAGTTAATTATTGAAGTATTAACAATTTGTAAACTTTAACTACGTAATAGCAACGATCTCTATTCTTCTTCGGACGCTGCCAGAAAATCATCAAGAAGTATAAAAAGGTCAACTCCTACTACTTGTTCATTTTCTTTTCACGTCCATCTTGGAGGGGGGAAGATCGAGTTAGGTCGGACCAAGTTCTAGCTTGTCTTTTACACAAACATTGTCATGTTTTGATTAATTCAAAACATTTATTCGAAGTAATAAAAAAAAATTAAAATACCAAAAAAATCGGCAAAACTATTGATAAAAAATCACAAAAGTACCAGTAACAGAAACGTGGTTGGTCTGTTCACTTTTGTTGTTGATTCGCCATTTAAAAAATAAGAAAACACCAACTTTTAGTAGTCACGTTGTTTCAGTTTTTTGTTTTTTTCAAGCAAATTTTGAATAAGTTGTCAGCATGAATCCTGCAGCAAGTTATCTATGGCATCTCTTTATGTCGGAGACTTACACTCCGATGTTACCGAGGCAATGTTGTTTGAGAAGTTTTCAACGTGCGGCCAGTGCTGTCTATTCGGGTCTGTAGAGACATGATAACACGCCGCTCTCTGGGCTACGCTTATGTCAATTTCCAGCAACCACATGATGGTAAGTAACAATAATTGTAAAGATCATTTAATTTACAATTTACACGAATGGAGAGTAGTTAGTAAATTAACTTGACATTACCGTAAAAAACTTAATACAAAATACAAATCTTTTTGTAAGTTAAATTATATCTTTTACAAATTCAATAATATATTACATATATAATATATATTTTATTATGTTATGTTTAATTACATACGACACAACGATACCAGTACCAGCCATCATGATCATGCTATACAACTATATGATGTAATTTAATTTATTGTATAATCATATGTATTATGTAATAATTACTTTTACTTTTAGGACTGACGTATATTTATCAATTATTATGAAATCAATTTGATTGTTATGGCATGGGACCATGGGATTGATTGATGATTATTATTATAATCAATATTATATTTTATATAATATAATCATTATATTATTAACTACCTTTTAAAAATGTGATCATGAAGGTTTTAAAGTAGTAAGTTTAATTTAAAAAGATATTTTTAAAAATTTAATAATGTTGTATAAGTATTGTATATTTGTTTGTAATTGTATTAATAATTAATAGGAGCATTTTATTATTGTTTAGTTACTTGCACCAATAAAAATGAAAATATATTTAATTAAAATTCCGGCTAACATTAAAAATATGCAATACACTTACACTTACAGTACAGTGCAAAATGAAAATCACTAAAAATAAAAAAGAGCCCCCGTCCACGCCAAGTGGCGTATATAGGGAATATGGTGTTAGTGACCATAAATTCTACAGACCTTCAGCACGAGATTTTTGACCGTAATGTGGTCGGTATTATGTCCGTGCCGCTTTAATTTACCAGAAAAAAATTCGGTACCCATTTCATTAAAGGCTGGGTGAACATGAAAGCCATCGGTTGGGATAGAACCCTACCTCTTGTCCTTTCTTTGTAGTCCAGTTCAAAGACCACTGAGCTATCGCTCCCAAAATCACTAAAAGGACAATATTTAAAAATTATGATTAACATTTGACATCTCTCAGGGTGTCCAGTGATCACCGGACATGTTGTCTCTTTACTTACACTTACTTTATTTATATTTAGCTTTAAAATTGTGGTCATTTTTAAAAAAATTAAGATAAGACATAAGGATTAATTTTTAAGTTCCATTACATATATTTTACAATATAAATTAACATTTGATCGTTTGTATTTCCAGTTTATCATTAAATTTTTTCTGATATATTAGAGAAAAGTTTACTAGTTGGTCTCAAAATTGAAGTAGTCTCATGATTTCTATCATAAAGTGGTAGTAATTTTTTACTATGGTGTCATTAACATTGGGAGTAAAGGTAAGGTAAAGTACGAGACTTGAATCGGAGTCTTAGCACGTGAGTTTCCACGCCATATGTGCTCGCCTGCCTATCCAGAAATGTTAGGAGATTTCAGGATTGTGTCACTTCAAGTTCAAGCATCGAACTTGCGAGGCGACATTCCTCACCTTCCCAGGGTAATCCCTTGGTGCCTATTTCTTCCATGGCTGGGTTGATCATGGGTTTTTTTTTTTAAAATCAAACCATGGAGTACAATTCACTGCTCCCAGCGAGAATCGAGCACATGTCCGAACATCGTAGTCCAGTCGGGTGGTTTTCCCAACTAGGCTGCAGAGGCCCCCATTGGGGGTTTTAGGTATCATCCCTAGCGTAAAGAAGCTATCTTGACGATTTTATTGTACTGGCAGTTTACTTTGCTGTCAACTGGTAGTACGTTGATAAAATTTCAAAATAGTCTGTTGTGATTTAAAACAAGCTAGCTAGATAGCCCCTGATGCAAGCTAAATAATGATACCTTAATTATGTATGTACCGCAATTAGAAAAAAGTTATGAATTTTTAATGAATTAATTTTGACTTAAATAAATTAAGAGGAACAGAGGAAAATATCATGGGCCCGTTTGGATAGATGTCCATGCCTGGAAATTTGAGAGTTGGCCGATTATGGTGGCGCAATGGTTTATAAAGGGGATAGTCCATGCCATTTAATAATTTATTTAGACTTCCCGATCTCATAGATCACTTTCAAATTTCACATACTTATATTCAAATGGTAAATGAATTTTACAAAACTATTGTTTTTATTAATTAAAGTAATTTTAAAATATTGTTTTAAAAAAAAGCAGAGTCTATTCTGAGACTTGGGATTTTGACTATCAAATATGGCGGGCAACGTGATTTCTACCCATAGAGATACTCCATTAAAATTATTATTTGGACATGAACGACAATGCTGCTCGCTTTCAAATGTGTGCATGCTTATATTTAAATGGGTGCTGAATTTAAAAAAATCTGTGTTTTGTTAATGCCACATGTAAATTTACTGTTTTAATATTGAAAAAATAATTTAAAATGTTCAAATAATGCATTCAATCACAAATATCTTGAAAACTGCTATGAATATTCGATTTCACCAGACAGTAGGGTATTTCCTGACCTTTCACCTGACATATAGTAATAGTAACAAAGTCATGTGACAATCTCAGGGAAAATGCGTTAAAGTGCGTGTCCCTTTAACCAATTTCGGCTAATTTCCTAAAATGGCGGTGATGTAGAAAAAATTTGAACTTGGCTTTTATTAGCTCCTGGAAATTACCAGATTCAATTTATCAGTCCCTATCAACTGTTCAATGCAGTAAAACATTTTGTGAATAAAAGGGAGATCATCATTCTATGTAATTTCACTGCCTTGTCTTTCGCAGCGGAACGAGCTATGGACACCATGAATTTTGACACCATCAAAGGTCGTCCAATCAGAATCATGTGGTCTCAGCGAGACCCCTCCCTGCGCAAGTCTGGTGTTGGTAATGTCTTCATCAAGAACTTGGACAAAAGCATTGATAACAAGGCTCTCTATGATACATTTTCAGCATTTGGAAATATTTTTGTCTTGTAAGGTGAGTTGTATGAATGAAGATTCTGCTTTTAACAAATGTCTCGCCCTATTATAGTGTTAGCAGGAATTCTATCTATTGATCTCTTGTCCTTTCGAGCCGAAGACTGCACATAGGGCAGAACTACAATCTCAAAAACATAAATCTTGTGTGCCAAAGTGGCACATATTGCAGAGATCACTGCTTCTAAAATCTATGGTTCTGTTTCCATAACAATACTTTTTACAATGACAGCTTGTCAAGCCATCGATCAATCTCCTTAGTCACCTCTTACAACATGCCTGGAAGGTCACAGTGTCACTATTCTTTACTTCCCTCATAATGAGGCCCCGGTAACACACGGGAGTAGGAATTCAGCTTTCACAAATTTTTTTGTTAAAAAAAGCAAAGAAATTGTAGTTGACAGTCCTGTCATTATCATCATTTTATGGTTTCAAATGTATCAATGTACAAAATGGCATCACATGAGCTGGGATTTTGAGATGGTGTGAAATATCATCATGGCTAGTTCCTCAGCTTCTGGTGCTGTTTTATGTTTTGTTTTGAGTGAAATTGACAAGACTTTAGTACTTTCTTGATTTCTGGTAATGTCTTGCCCTGTAAGAATTTTCATCATAGTTTTCTGAAACCTCAGCTTGCTGTCCTGTTTTATGTTGAAAGTACAATTGTCATTGATATTTATGTTGAAAGTACAATTGTCATTGATATTTATGTTGAAGAACAATTGTCATTGAGAACTAAACTCTTGATTGTGGTTCTCAGTAAGACTGATAGTATTTTGTAGAAATGAAATATATGAAGCTAAGCCTTAAATTGCCAGTCTGTAATTAATTTATTTGATTTCCCTCTTAGATTGCATGTGATGAACACGGATCAAAGGGGTATGGATTTGTCCATTTTGAAACTGAAGAGGCTGCCCGGCAATCCATTGAGAAGGTTAATGGCATGTTGCTGAACGGCAAGAAAGTGTAAGCTTGTTGGTCCACTATGTGTCATTAACTACCAGAACTTACTCTTGGTATCTGTTAGTTACAGTAAATTACCATTTTCATTTAGTGCACAGCTGTATGTTACTGCTATTTTAGTGCTATCTTTTGTTCTCTTGAAGTATTGTCTATATCTACAATTGTTTCCTGTATAAACTGTTAGGCCCCATCATGGCCAGGCTTTCCTACACCCGAGGAAGACCACAGTCTGCTCTAGCAAGTTTGAAGTCAACCAGCCAAAAGGTGCACTACAACAGGATGCCACACACTCACACCAATGGGAAATTTATTTTAGTGCTTTTTGTTAGTCTCTGTTTAGAAGTATACAATTCATTGTCTTATTCAGCACATGTTGAAGGAATGCCACGAGTCGATGTGGACAAGTTGCCATTTGACTAATTGTATGTGGTGGGTCATAATGGCTTTCTTGACATTCCCGGCTCTTACTGGAGGAGTTCGTCTATCCCAGCTATGATGGGAAACTACTAGTCCAGCCCAGAAGTACTGCAATACTGGATCTTCTATATCAGTAACTGCCACCACTACAGGGAACACAGTGATCCTAGCTTCTGTTAGCCTACCTGCAAGAGACGCACACTGTTACCAGGGGACAACATGAGGAGGTAGAACTGCTAGGTCTTGTTCAGCTGATGGTGCGCTAACCGTGCTATTGCGACTATCACGGGCACTTCTGCTCCCCCTACACATATTCATGTATAAGTTATAATGTCTCTTATGTTGTGAAGATATTTGATTAAAATTTCAATATTACATACTATAAAGTGACATTTGTCAATTTCTAAAGATACTTTTGACTGAGTATAATTCAACTCAAGCATCCTTTATCTATCTATTGACCTTTTGAGCTGTAGCCGGCCCATAGGGCGATATTAATGGCAAGCCTCGAGGGTTTGGTTTTGTGAGCTATGAGGAGCGTAGACCAAGATACTCCTTCTCCTATCTGAATTTTTGTTCAAGCAGTTTTCAATTCTTTTAAAGATATTTTATCAAATCTCGCCATTTGTCTCTGTTCTGTGCAAGCAGCTCTATCTCATTGAGGGAGCCTCACGATTCCTGCTTCTTTTGCCTCTCTCAACAATGTTCTTCTCAGTATCTCTTTGGGCTTTTCTCTCTTACCTGTTGTTTCCAATGTGAGGGCTTGCTTTGCTATTCGGTTATTATCTCTTCTCATCACATATCCAACATATGACCATCGTCTTTCTTTATTACTGAAGATCTTAGTGGTTGACTGGCGATTTCTCTAATTTCCTCGTTTGTTTTGAATTTGTTCCACGCTATACCAAGTATTTTCCTTAGACATTTATTTATACTTAATACACGGATTAATTATATTAGAAATGCATTATTTAGTCTGTAGTGTGATAACAGAATAGACTCACTTCTTTACAAAATCATTTTAAAATGTGAGAGGAATATTGCTAGGTAGAACTTTATTATCTGTATTTATCAAAGTTTCTGAAAGTCTTTGCGGACTTGGCTTTTTTTATTTTAACCGTATAATTGAATTTGATTTTTAACTTTAATTGAAAACAGAATGACTCCACTAAGTGTTTGTAACTCATACACACATTGCACCATTTAATGTTTGTCTCTTGTGTTTGTACATGAATTATAAACATAGAATTACAACACTTAGTGTTTGTGACTTTCATTATAAACACTTACCATACCAGCATCTGTTAAATTGATTTTAATTATCAAAATGTTCAACTTTTAGCCTTTTTTCTTCTTTCTTTTTCACAGCTACGTGGGCAGATTCATCCCACGCAAAGAGAGAATCATGTTGATGGGTGACAAGCTTCGTAGGTACAACAATGTCTACATCAAGAACTTTGGCGACGAGCTAGACGATGATAAACTTGGGAAACTCTTTGAACAGTACGGAAAGATTATCAGTGCTAAGGTTTGTGTCTATGGTGTCCCTTTTTTTTGGTCACAAGATTAAAATAAATTTCACACGAATCATTCATTATGAGTTTAGAAAAATCTTATCAAAAGTTCAATTTTGAGTGACATAAGCAAAAAATATGGACTAGATATAAATAGCAAAAAGACTTAAACTATGATCATATACAAAGAAAATTCACAAGACCTACAATTAAATATCATAGTGAAGGAATACATCTGGAGACAGTTCAGAGCTACAACTACCTGGAACATACAATAACCAGTGATGGAAAATGTACAATTGAAACAAACAAAAGAATATGTGTGGCAGAAAGTAATTTTAATGCCATGAAAACTATACTAACATCAAAACAAATAATACCAGGGCTAAAACTAATAATAGCAAAATGTTACATCTTCTCAATATTCGTGTATGGTGCAGAAACATGGACATTAGACAAGAAAACAAAAAATTGAAGCCTTTGAAATGTGGGTTTATAGAATAGGTAGAATTGGATGGAAAGAAAAGTTCACAAAGTTTTAAAACAAACTAAAAATGAAAAGCGAACTACTAACACAATTAGAACTAGACAAATGAAATTTTTGGGGCGTGTTAAAAGACACAACAGCCTAATAAAAGTAATATTCGAAGGGAAGTACAAGGTAAAAGAGGTAGAGGCAGACCAAGACTAACTTGGACGAGTAACATCAAAATATGGACAAGTCAGCCTATGACAACCTGCACCATCAAAGCAAGAGGCAGAGTGTAATGGCGATCCGTGGTAGCCAACTTTCCATGCACTAAATGATGATAATCCCAATTTGGCTAAATATTAATTTTCATCATCTGCACATCGAGGTAGCTAATTAGATGTTGATGCATTGGTAGTAATTTGTGCATTTCTGTCTGATACATCCAACTTTTTTGCTTACCAGATTGCCTTCCCTATCATTGGGTCTTGATCATATTTTTTGCCAATCCTAATGTGCATGCAGTCAGTTACGATTTACTGATCACGGAGTTGCTGAGCTATGATTTACTGATTGCACAGTTGCTGGATGGACAATGCATCATTTATATATCGGAATAACGAGAATGGGGTGGGAAATATGTTGTTTAGATTTGAGCAATGCGGCAGCCCAGACATCAGAATGTTCTGTTTTCTGTTCTATTTCAGGTTATGTTCGATATTAATGGCAAGCCTCGAGGGTTTGGTTTTGTGAGCTATGAGGAGCCAGAGGCTGCGGAGAAGGTGAGTCTCTTGAGCATGGTAGCTTTGAGGACCTGGGAACAGTTCATGTATGTTGGGATGAATGTCATGGGGCACTATTCAGTATAGTCACTTATGTTGGGATGAATGCCATGGGGCACTATTCAAGTCTAGTCACTTATGTTGGGATGAATGCCATGGGGCACTATTCAAGTCTAGTCACTTATGTTGGGATGAATGTCATGGGAACTATTCATGTATAGTCACATATGTTGGGATGAATGTCATGGAGAACTATTCATGTATAGTCACATGTTGGGATGAATGTCATGGGGAACTATTCATGTATAGTCACATGTTTGGAAGAATGTCATGGGTGACTCTTCATGTATGATTGGATGAATGTATGTCGGAATGAATGTTTAGGGAACTGTAATTTTTACTGCTGTATCGTAATCTAGGGTTAATTTAATGTGTGCTAGTGCACACTGGGTCTCATTTTTGTTTTCTATTGGTGGTATACACATGGGAATTTCCTGTCCTTACATCTTATCTCTATCCAGTACCTTTTGTTTTAAATTTGAAGTTTTTAAATTAGTCATTCAAAGGTCGGTGTATAAAATATTTAGCCAATGACTTTTGTTAAAATTTGTCTGTTTGTTTGAGTGTAGACTTCGTTTTATCAGACAATAATGCATTCCCTGTTTTACCAATCTATTTACAGGCAGTGACGGCACTAAATGGGTCAGAGCTAGGAGGTAAACAATTGTACTGTGGCCGAGCCCAGAAGAAGACCGAACGACAGGCAGAACTCAAGGAGAAATTTGAGAAAATTAAACTGGAAAGGATCAACCGTTACCAAGGAGTGAATCTTTATGTGAAGAACTTAGATGATGTTGTTGATGATGAGAGGCTGCGCAAGGAGTTCTCCCAGTTTGGAACCATCACCAGTGCCAAGGTCAGACGAGCTGTGTCTTTTGTTGTTAGCTCATTTCTTTTTTTTTGCTTTTTTTTTATATATATGGATTGTTGTGATCGTTAGCTTTTGTTTGGTTCTGTTGTAACATAGTGTCGGAGAAGGCAAAGATTGGCTCATACCATAATCTAAAACTTTATCAACAACAAATGTGCAGGATGAATCACTCTTTGATTTCCAACAGATATCGAGTGCTATAGGAAATCTGAATATTCTTACACAATGTGGGAGCTGAAGTTGCATCAACTCGTGAGGTTTTAATGTGACATCTGACATGGTTGGTATTATATACATGCAATGTGCGGTAGTCTAATTCACATCAGTAGAGGGTAGATACCTTCATGTACCCCAAAAGAAAAATAGTTGCCCAGTCATCATTGGAGCCACTTGCAGAACAAATCTGAAATCAATTTTTGGGTAAATGTTTTTGTGCTCACTCCGTTTATACACATTCTTCTTCTTCTTCTACTTTTTAGCTCCCATTGGAGCATATGTCTTCAACAAACACTTTCCAAGTTGTTCTGTTTCTTGCCATTCTTTAAGATCATTCCATGTCTTCCCCATCATCTTCATCTCTGCTTCGATCTGTCTTCTCCAAGAATTCCTTGGTCTTCCTCTTTGTCTTTTCCCCTGGGGATTCCAAAAAAGGGCCTGTTGTGTAATACTCTCAGTTGGCTTCCGTAGTGTGTGTCCTATCCATCGTCTCTTCGCTGTATCTCTTTATCCACTGGTATTTGACTGGTACATTTCCATAGTTCTATGTTAGTGACTTTGTCCTACCATTTCCATCCTTTTATTCTGCGTAAGCATCCATTAAAGTCTGTACCTTCGTGATTGTCAATTTTTTTTATTCTCCATGTTTCACAGCCATATAATAGTACCGACTTAACATTTGAGTTGAAAATTTTAATTTTTGTATTTAACCTAATTGATAATATACACATTAATTGATATATATGTACATAAAATGTATATATATATATATATATATATATATATACAATTAATGTGTATAAACAATTAGGTTAAATACAAAATTAAAATTTATATATATATATAAAAAAATATGTGGAATTTTAGACTTGTGTGGAAAATAATGTGTGAAATATATTTTGAGAATACTCTATTTTTCTGGAGTTATGAGCAGATGTATTCTGTTGATTATTTAAAGTTAAAATATTTTTCAGTATTTTTTCAATATTTTTTTTTGTTAGTGTTCATTTCTACAGTTGTACTGCCCATCACCCTGGAGTACAAATCTGAAATGTTTGTTCACTCCTTCCCTTATTGGGCAACATTAATCTTGTCACTTGGTTCCTTGTGATTTCTCCACAACCTGGCACTAGACTTGTCAGGCGGTGAGGATACACCGAGTTACACAAGATACATCATACTCTTTAACAAGATATGTCAACTTGGCACATGTGCTGGATTGTCAACAACAATGTAGATACTTTGATTTTTTAAAAATGACACAATATTGCACCAAATTTTTTATAGCCCGCGTTTGAGTAATCAGAAAATTCTTCGTCCTTTATTTTTTTTAAATTATTATTTTAATGATTTTTTTCATAAATCAGCTGAAAAAGCACCAGCAACTAACATTGCATGGGCAATATCCACGTCATGCCTCCTATCGCCATTAGGGTGAATAGTGACATATTAGTAATGGCAAATAGTTTTTTAAAATACCGTTATTTAAAATTACTAACAACAAAATGAGCGTCGATATAACCTTAAAATTTAACACACTATAAAATTCAAAACACTGACATTTCTCTAGCCATTTTCAAAGCTGATGGGCTGATTGCCATGACAAGAGTTGTCAATACCACCATAAAATTTGCCACACAATTATATACAAGTATATGCTGAATCTAAATATCTATTTTAATGTCTTTATATCGAAGCAAAATGAAAAAAGTGCCCTATCTAATCAGAAATATCCTTGTATTGTAGGCATAATCTTCATTAATAAAAAGCTCTCATTTCTAATATACTCTTTATTGTATCTATTGTCTTAGGAAAATCATGTGTGAAATAATTTGCAAAATAAATTGTAGATGTTTCGTTGTTTTTCCATATTTTCATCTGTTCTTTCTTTTCGTGCAGGTGATGGGTGATGGTGCCAGGTCCAGAGGTTTTGGCTTCGTGTGCTTCAGCTCGCCAGAGGAAGCGACGAAAGCTGTCACTGAAATGAATGGCCGAATCATTGTGGCTAAGCCTCTGTACGTGGCACTTGCTCAGCGCAAGGAGGACCGGCGTGCTCATCTAGCTAGCCAACATGTGCAAAGAATTGCATCTCTGAGACAGCCCGTAAGTGATTGATTTCTGTTCAATTTTAATTTCTATCGTTAGAAACAATTTTTAACTCTTTTAATTCAATGTTCTACAAATTTCATTCGTCTTGTTCTAGTTGTAAATGGTTCTATACTTTTTCCGTTAGATCTACAGTTAAAATGCTTCTTGTGGAGGGTTTAGTGGTCTTATAGCAGCGTGGCCCAACCAGACCTATATCGGTGTCCTGCAGACTTATTTTCATTAATGGATTATAAACCTATACCATCGTTAATTTTAAAATTGTGAGACTTGCAAAATAATTTGTTTCTGCAGGTTCATATAGTATAAAGCACTCTGTATTCACATAACAATGTAGCTCCTACTTTTTGAAGCGTAATATGTGATAATACTTTCAACTAAAAATGGTATTCCTGTGGATTTCAGTTTTGTGGATTCCTGTGGTCACTTCAAGAAAAATGTTTCCGATCAGAAAAACTTCCCTGAGGGGGTGTGAATGTGGCTTTAGACTGCCGGATGGCGCAGGTTTATTGTGACATTCCCCTTACAATCTAAAAAAAAATTTCTTTTACGAGACAGTGTTTTAATATTAGTGACTCCAAAGACTATTTAAAACCTGCTATAGTCACATATAGTTTTAGTTTGACACTTCACAGACAGTTGGAGTTGTACTGGTATTCATTATATATCAATACACTGTTAAACACAGTAAGTTCATGATGGCCTGTGATTCTTTGAAGCTCATTATATTCAGCTCTCTCTGATAGCAAAAGTTCAACCACACTGGTCCTGAGGTAAGGTGTCAGCCTCTGAACAAGGAAGGCATTGGAATCTCCACCTCAGACAGTAGAATATAGCAAAAACACGTGTGTATTCTGTGCATGCTAAAGAACTCGCTGTTTGTATGTCCTGGTTGACCAGGTAAATGTAGACAATGATAGCTGTCCAGACAAATTACATTTTTAAAAAACCTAACTCTTGACAAGTTGATTTTCTTCAGTCAAACAGTTGTTTGACTTTGCTGGTTATGAAGCTGATGAATGAAAACAAACAATAGTTTTCAGTTTTCTGATCTGCTTTCTCATATAATTTGTTTGTGTGTTCCTGCATTATACAGAAATATAAATTAGGTATAATATTTCACTATATGCAGTTTAGGTATTATTTGCTTTGTAAGTATATTGCTAATTTGTGTATCATTACAACTGGGTGGTTTTATTAACATTGTTTTATGTCAACAGAATATCCAGTACAACTCCATGTTCAGCACAGGCGGAGCCGGTTACTTCATTCCCACAATGCCCCAGGCCCAGCGTGGCTTCTTCACACCCGCAAATGTTCCATCCATTAGACAACCCAGAGGACCATGGACTCCAGGTGTTAGACCAAACCAGGCTGCAGGTTGGATTTTATTTTTGTATTTTTGGCCACAAATTAAAATTTATAGCATTTTTATTATATTTTTTACTAGCAGGCTTGTTTGTTTGGGGAGGACAAATGGGAAAGAAATTGTAAAAAAAAATGTGTCACATTGAATGTAAATATGAGAATAATGTTCTAGCTGTGAAAAAGAGTCGGCTGAGATGTGGTTTATATGAAGAATGCTAAGAAAAGTGTAGAAACCATAAATATAAGAATTGTAAGGAAAGAATTTATTGAGCATGTGATTCAAAAAGGAGGCATACTTTTTCTTATTCATACTTTTTACTCATTCCATTTCCTGTCATTCCATTCTCTTAAGGTTGTGTCATCCCAATCCCTTGTGCCACTCCCCATTTCAAAGGCTTCAATTTTCTGTTCTGTTTTCTTGTCTAAAGTCCATGTTTCTGCACCATACAGGAATATTGAGATGATGTAACATTTTGCTGTTCTTTGTTTTAGCCCTGGTGTTGATATTTGTTTTGTTGTTAGTATATTTTTCATGGCATTAAAATAACTTTTTCCCATACCTATTCGTTTATTTCAGTTGTACATTTTCCATCACTGGTTATAGTATGTCCCATGTAGCTCTGAACTGTCACATTCCTTACAATATTGTTTACTTGTTTCAGCAGGCTTTCAGAACATGCCGGGTCAGTTCCGAGCAAGACCTCCCACATCTCAGCATCAAATGCGCCCCACAGCAGTCAACTCTCGTCCAATCACAGGCCAGCCTGTAACGACGGTTAATCCTCGTGGAGTGACTCAGGGTGTTTCTGCAATGACTGCACCAGCATTCATGCCTGCGGTGTACCCACCTGGACCAACAAGACCCACACCAGGACACCCTGGAAGGTCCATTTCACAGGTGAGATTCCTCATTTTGGTTGTCATTTCAAGGTTGATTTCTCGTGGTACATTTCACTCATTCCTATAATGTTTGTAGCTGTAGTAATATTTATTTATGAATATTTAGTAGTAGAGTTGGGATGCAAAATTACTCTTTATTTATAGTAATTATTATTATACTATTAATTTATATTAATAATTAGTATTTTTAACCACAAGTGGTGATGCAGCAACTTACCACTTTCAATGTATAATTGAAGAATCATATATATTTTATTTATTCTGACAGTACACAAGCGTAGTATATTTAAGTCATCATGGAGTGCTGTCTCCGCAACGAAGGTTGGCTACAATGGAGAGCCATTCTCCTCTGTCTCTTGATTAGATGGTGCAAGTTGTCATAGGCTGATTTGTCCATCTTTTGATGTTAGTCTTGGTCTGCCTCTGCCTCTTTTACCTTGTATTTTCCCCTCCAGGATTACATTAAGTAGGCTGTTGTGTCTTTTACCATGGCCCAATAATTGCATTTGTCTTGTTCTAATAGTGTTTAGTAGTTCTCCTTCCATCCAATTCTACCTATTCTTCAATAAATCCACATTTCAAAGGCTTCAATTCTCTGTTCTGTTTTCTTGTCTAATGGCCATGTTTCTGCACCATATAGGAATATTGAGATGATATAATATTTTGCTATTCGTAGTTTTAGCCCTGGTGTTATTTGTTTTGATGTTAGTGTGTTCTTCATGACATTAAAATTACTTTTTGCCATTCCTATTCTTTTGTTTATTTCAGTTGTACATTTTCCATCACTGGAATGTCCAAGGTAGTTGTAGTTCTGAACTGTCTCCAGGTCTATTCCTTCTGTTTTGATATCCACTTGTTTTTTGTTTATGATCATAGTTTTAGTCTTTTTGATATTCATGTCTAGTCCATATTTTTTGCTTGTCCTGTTTATTTCATTAAGTAATTGTTGTAGATCTTTAGGATTTTCTGCTAGTATCGTCAACATATCTTAGGTTATTGATTATCTTTCCATTAATTTGTAGGCCTGGAATCCCTGTTATGTTTTTAAAGATTTGCATATCAATGGGTATAAGAGTTCTCTTTGTTATATTTTATTATTGCTGTTTGCTCCCAGTATATTACATATTAGTTCTATGTCCATGTCATCTAGATGTATCTCTTTTAGGCATTCTATAAGTTGTTTGTGGTGTACTCTATCAAAAGCGTTGGTGTAGTCCATGAGGCAGGCATATATTGGTTTGTTTACTTCTATGTACTTTTCGATTAATGTTCTCATGCAGAATATGGTTTCTTTTGTCCCGCTATTTTTCCTAAATCCAAATTGCTGCTCATCTAATTCAGTATTGATTTTATTCTGAATCCTTCCTTGTATAATTTTTAGCAAGATTTTTGTAACATGGCTCATTAGGCTTATTCTAACGTCACTGCATTCAACTGCACCATTCTTATGCAATGAAAGTTGATGTTTTTAGTTCTTGGTATGTATCCTGTGTGGTATATGTCGGTGCATATGTCTGTAATCACTTCATTGCCAAAATCTTCTAGTGCCTGTATCATCTCTATCTGTATGCTTTCAGGTCCTGGTGCTTTTCCCTTTTTCATTGTTTTTATAACTTTTTCCACCTCAGATTTTAAGATTTTACACCAAACGGGGAATAGCAACACATAATTTCACAACTAGACTGTCTCATAAATCATTAAAATATATCAGCAATTGCCGATTTATAAAAGACTACACAAAGCCACCGGAACACCATATATTTAAGTACATAAGCAAATAAACTAAAGTATAAATTACAATGCATTGTAAATAGTTTTAATTTTACATAATTGTTTTACAGTCTCAGCAGTCGGTGCTGATCCCAGGACAAGAGCCGCTGACTGCCAGTATGTTGGCTGCTGCCCCTCCACAGGAGCAGAAACAGATGCTGGGCGAGCGACTGTTCCCACTCATCCAGCACATGTACCCGGACCTGGCCGGCAAGATCACTGGCATGTTGTTGGAGATAGATAACTCTGAGCTTCTTCACATGCTGGAGTCTAACGAATCGCTCAGACTCAAGGTAACCTCAAATATTCCTTCAGCAACTATATTTTCGTATTAATTCATTCAATCAGAGTGGTTCTAAAGTAATAAAAAAAAGAAAAAGAAAGTACCCCCGGTCACGCCAAGTGGCGTATAGGGAAATATGGTTTCAGTGACCCTATATTTTACAGACCTTCAGCACATGATTTTTGGGGTAATGTGGTCGGTATTACACCCATGCTGCTTTACTTTCCCAGAAAAAATCCAGTTCCCATTTAAGGCTGGGTGAACCCGGAAACCGTCGGTTGGGATCGAACCCTACCCCCCTTGTCCTTTGTAGTCCCGTTCACTGACCACTGAGCTATCGCGGCTCCTAGAGTGGATCTAACAGACTCTAATTATGATGTTCTGTCTGAGGGGTCGATCAATTCACTTGACAGCTGTCTTCATGTGAGAGTCTGGAATCCTACTCTGATTGAGTCTTGATCACAGAGAGAGAGAGATATAGTATTAATGAATCAGCGGTAATACTTATCCTATTTGGGAAAACCACCTGACTTAGGCTACCCGTGTTAGATTCCCACTGGAAGCAGTGTGAGTTGTACTCGTGATTTGAAAAAAAAAATACTCTCATGGGTGACCCTATGGCTGGCAGTAATGTATCCAAGGGTAGTACTCTGGGAAGATGAGAGACTCATTGTTAAAAGCCTCATATCGTGACTTACGATGCTTGAAGCGAACAGGATATCCAGCAAAGCATATATGGGTTAAAAAACACATGATAAGATGCCGATTTAAATCTTGTAATTAATCCTGTGCCTAAATTTTAAAAGTACAAATGAAAGGAGTTGAATATATTTGTTATTATTATTGAAACAACTGAAATGGAATCCAGTGGTCATAGACCAAGCATATACTTAATGAGAGTCATAACAGCTGGGTTTTATATTTCTTGTATCATCTGATCAATGAGAGTCATAACAGCTGGGTTTTATATTTCTTGTATCATCTGATCAATGAGAGTCATAACAGCTGGGTTTTATATTTCTTGTATCATCTGATCAATGAGAGTAGTAACAGCTGGGTTTTATATTTCTTGTATCATCTGATCAATGAGAGTCATAACAGCTGGGTTTTATATTTCTTGTATCATCTGATCAATGAGAGTAGTAACAGCTGGGTTTTATATTTCTTGTATCATATGATCAATGAGTCATAACAGCTGGGTTTTATATTTCTTGTATCATATGATCAATGAGAGTCATAACAGCTGGTTTTTATATTTCTTGTATCATCTGATCAATGCGAGTCATAATAGCTTCTTTTTACGTTTCCTTGTATCATCTGATCAATGCGAGTCATAATAGCTTCTTTTTACGTTTCCTTGTATCATCTGATCAATGCGAGTCATAATAGCTTCTTTTTACGTTTCCTTGTATCATCTGATCAATGCGAGTCATAATAGCTTCTTTTTACGTTTCCTTGTATCATCTTGGTATTGGTGAAATCTAATACCTTGTTCTATTATAAAAAAATTCATATTTTAAATACGCTGTATGTAGTAATATATATATGTAGATTTATTCTTCGAACCATGAAACATCTTGTCTCTGAAATCTTTGAGATGATAGAAAGCTTCCGTATGGGAAGAGTTAATGGATGTTAGCACAGAATAAAAGGATGGAAATGGCAGGACAAAATCAAAACTTAGAATTGCGAACATGGAGTTTTCCCTTTTGTTGATTGGCTTATTTCTGTTACCTCCAGAGTGTTTGATTCTATTTATGTAGGTTTTTTTTGGCGGGGAAATTAATCACTTTTAATCAAGAATTTCTCTCATTGAACTGAAAGTTACAGATAGCATTTAATTTTATATAATTTTTTCATATATTTAATTATAGTTACAGATTGTATTTAAGTGGTTTTTCTCTCTAAAGTTAAAAACAAATAAGCACATCCAAAGTATCAGTAATTAAACAGCTGTCTCTCAACTCTTTAGCAATAGATATGTTACAATATTAGTTTCAATAATAAAAAAAAATTTGTATTTCAGGTCGAAGAGGCTGTTGCTGTGTTACAGGCTCACCAGGCTAAAGAGGCGTCTGCTAAAAAAGAATAAACACAAACCCCAAAACTTGAAGGTGGAGAATCAGTCGATTGGTTTAGGGATTTTTGTTTTTTCTTCTATAATTTTTTTTTTTTTTTCCCCCACTACTTTCTTGCTCTTTCTTTATTTTCGTTTCTCATTTCATGTCAGGTGTTTAATCTCTGTTTAGTTTTCTCATGATTTTTACTTCTCAGAAGCAGATAGTTGGTGTAGCGTTCATGATTCATAGACTATCGTTTCTGGCTTTTTGGTTACAATCATGTTCAATTCCACGCTAGAATTCTGACAGCTGTTGACAATCTTACTGCAAGGCTTAATCTGCTTCCAACCATTCCTCCTTGTTCCCTCATCCGGTGACCACTATCCAGTATTATCTATTTATGATTTACTTGATTGGTTTTTGTCATTGTTGATGCTTACATTTATCTGGGAAGTTAGTCTCAAGTCTACATAACTTGTAAGATGAAGCAGCTAAACTAGTAAGATAAGCCAAGCAGAAGTTAGTCTCAAGTCTACATAACTTGTAAGATGCAGCATGAAGCAGCTAAACTAGTAAGATATGACAAGCAGAAGTTAGTCTCAAGTCTACATACATAACTTGTAAGATGCAGCACGAAGCAGCTAATCTAGTAAGATATCACAAGCAGGTTTCTGCAAAAACCTTCATCGGGTGTTAACTATTCCAATTATACAAAGAAACTAGAATAATTTGATCTAAAAGGAAAAAATGATGAGGGATAGCCTATGATGATAAAGCTGCACTCTATAAATGAATGTGCAGTAGACTATACATAAGGCACCTCATACGGTGGCTGTGTTTCTTATGTACATTCTGCCCACCTTCGCAGTTATAAAACAATAAAGGGTAAGACTGAAATGAGATTACCTCTGCAGTCTGAGAATATTGGAGGAGTACCATTACTTTTGTATCATTTTCTATGTATTCTTGATCTGGACATCTTAACCCCTTTGTTCACAAATGAAGCATTCCAGGCATAGTTTACTACACGGGGTTGCTTGTGTGGGCCATATTTGTGTTGGTTAGTCTTGTCTTTTATGGTTGTTTTGCCAAGTCAATGATATCACCCTATCTGGTAGGCTAGTCCATTTATTGTGCTGTGACAGCAATCTGGTTGGTGTCCAGACAGTTGTGCAGTCATCATATGCCTGATACATGCTGTCTGTGAATATATCATTCCATCATCTTGATGGTTCTAGATATTTCTGGTTTTGATGTCCACATTCCTTAACAGCCTAGGGCCTGAGATGTAAACATATTGGTTGTCATCATATGCAGTTTTTAATTCAATCTATTATTGTAGCTGACATTTCAAAACATTTTTACAACATTAGAGCTTTGAATCACCCGGCCATGTCTTAAAACACATTGACTGCATATTACTTATCTATATGCATACGCTTTGGTCCCGTTTTGAACCTGTTTAGAGAGAACCTGTTTGGAGGAAACGTGCGTGTCTTGGATGGCACGACGTTTTGATCAACTGGCATTGCGTGGCGTTGAAATCATCCTTTCTGGCATGTTCTTTTTTCTTTCATTTTCTTAATTAGTTTTATTCTTCTCCTTTCATTTGTTCCATACATTGCATCACATATTGCTGGTTGTTCGTGGTTTCATTGTGTTCAGTGCAAGAGAATCAAATTAAGAATCTGGTGAGATCTTAGAACTAGGTCCAGCAAATAAGAGATTTCTATTACACAGAATTTTTTTTAAATATAAGTGTCGACTTATATAAGTATGTATTGTCAGTTGTTACAAAGTGGAAATAAGTTTATTAATGAAAGCTGTCCATATTTTTAAGAGTATTGGTCTTTTGTCTTTCATTCCTTCCTGGCGTTACATAAGTTGGTGCCTCATGTGTGATGGGAATTGTAATTTTTTTTTTTTCCTACTTGCAATTTTCACTGCTGGGCCATGACACTGAATCATCATTTTTTAATTTCATCCAGCGATGATGATAATTGCAATGATGTTTTTACTGCCCTTGCTCATGTTTGTAATTCCAGGTTCTATTTTGCTTTCAAATTTATTTTTGGATTTTTTTTTTTTCCTTCCCATTTTAATCACAGAAGTGGATTTTATTAAAGCATTTTATTGAATAAACTTATTGATTACCACACGTTGTTGATTATTGTTTTGTTAACATTTGTGCATTATCTGAGGTGTGAGTACTTCTATTAAATCAATTAATATTCTGGTCTTTAACAAAAAGTATCCAGTACCTTGCCTACTGCCGTAGAAGTTATTATTTCAGTTGTTGATCTCCTGCCAGGCCATCTATCATTCATTTCTTTCTTGAATTAGGTCCTCACTGGTGGTATGAGCCCTTCTGATGTTTGTTTCCTTTATTCTTTTGGCATTTCCTGTTGTATCAATGTATATATATTCTCATGTGGATTGCATTCACGAAATGCCTAATTAAGCTAGTGCCATATTCCACTCGTGATAACATTTATCAACTGTTTCCTCTGTTGTTGCTGCATAAACTTGTACGAGATTAATATTGGCTTTCCATTCGATTACACTAAAAGGCTATTCAATGTTTTTCCTACCATGTATGTACGTAAGAAGTGACTATTGGATGGTTGGGCATGGGACAGCCTATTCCACACTGTGGTAAGCTGAAAACATCACAACGATGGACAAGATAAAAAATAGAATACAATTAAGTCTGCCATCCAGGATAGACGAGTAACATCAAATGATGGACAAGTCAACCTATGACAATCTGCACCATCAAAGAAAGAGACAGAGGAATGGCGCTCTGTGGTAGCCAACCTTCGATGCGGAGACTGCACTCAATGATGACCAAAGAAAAGAGGCTGTAATGAGAATACGGGGGTCACTCAGAATTCTGTGAGGATGTAGTGTTGGGAGATGTCACAATCGATGCCATTCGCACAACGCATCAAAGGTCACACACACTGGTCCAGATGGTGTTCGGTACTACGACTTGATAAAAAAAACTGACCAAAGCGTTTAGTGCCAGCATTCAGAGTGGTCAGATTAAGGTTAGGAGTGGCTACACAGCTACTTACTACCGCTACCGAAGCCTAACAAGGAACATTCTCAGATCAGAGCCTACAGAATCATCACGATGCAGAACACTGCAAGCTACTGGAGAAAATAGCTGCAGAAACGCGCATTCCTACCCACACTCGGAGGCTATAGATTTAAAAAGAGACATTAATGCGCCAGTCTTCGCCTATGACATCTTCAAAGGCTTCCACAGAAGTGAGGAGACATGTGCTGCTGCTATAGATCTGGAGGATGCATACAACATAGTACCATTTGAATATCTCATGCACATGCTCCTCAAACTTGCGGTGCACCCCTTCCTCATTAGAAGGATCGCTGCTGCACTGCTTCAGAGGAAAGTGGAAGTTGGTCAACCGAGCCAAAACCCAGTTGTCCAGGACTGCCACAAGGCTCACCAGTTCTGTTTAACGTGTACACAATAATGATCGCGGAACAGCAGCTGGATGGGAGGGAAAGAACTATGATTTTTGCTGATCCTATCTTTCGTTCACCCAAAGTATTGTCTATATCTAGTATTACCAACATCTAGCAGAGGCTACTTACCCTTCTGTTCCAGGGACTAGTCTTCGCACCAATCGAGTGCCCTGGAAATTTTTACTGTCAGTGGGACGCAAATTGACAGGCTGGAGAAAATACAGAACGAAGCTATGCGCACTATCTTGGGATGTACAAGGGACACTCCCTGTGTAGCAATGAGGTATCTTGACTTTCCAACCGTGGATGACAAGATTAAGATCTTTAGGGTACGAGCATACCTGAAGATAGGGAATAGGCAAATAATTGCGATGCTGCGGTAAAGCTGGTAGCAAGGAACCAGTGGTGGGGAGTGTGTTACACTCCCCACCACTGGTTCCATACCTGAAGATAAGTGCAGATAAAGAGCATCCATTGCACCACGAGGTCAACACAGGGAAGGGTGTCAGGCTAAAAAGAGGCAAATCATGAGTGGGCTGAGCAGAATGTGTCATCAAACAGGTCTGTGGGCTTACCAATATCAACACTGGTGAGGAGTGGATACCGAATGGTGCATACGTCATTTACACATTCTCATGTATTGTCATACTCGATAGGAAATGTATATAACTTAGTCGTGGTCAATGCGGTCATCGGTCTCATCTGCGATAATACTGATGAGAAAGATGCAGTCCTCTACAGACGGATCTGTAATACGACACCAAAGTGTGCATGCTCATTTACAACAAAGCCGAATAGCCAAAGAAGACAGCGGTACATACGCTATGACCACGAATAGCATCACGATGGAGGCAATAGCAGAGACCAGGACATTCATCAGATTAAAGTCAAAATTACACCCACGTCTGCATTCTAAGTGATTCGATGAGCAGAATAAGAAAAGTGGAGGCGGGCTCTGTACGCAGGCAATGGAGAAGTCAAAAATACATAGGGTCACCTTTGTCTACGTCCTAGGAGGTGCGGGAGTACGGGGAAGTGAAAGGGCGGACAGGTTGGCTAGCTGCGCTATTGTTGAGGACGGTCAACCAATGGATCGGTCGGGCGTCGTCAATGCCATCCAATATGTTGGACGGACACAGGGCTACGACAACCATGAGTCCACGTCACTCCAGATGGGAGTTAAGACGGGCACAGCCAGAAACGAGAAACTTAGTGGGCGTATAATAGAACTTACCAACCAAAACAGAAGAGAATCAATTCAGAGGAAGAGGTATGTTTACAGCACTCGGAAAAAATGACAAATAATCAACAACAGAAAAAAATATGGACCAAGGCAGGATCGAACCCGTACTCAGTGGCACAGCGCCTTGCCACGAAAAGCCAAACGCCAAGGAACACTGCCATTTTTTCCGAGTGCTGTAAACATACATCTTCCTCTGAATTGATTCACTGATTATCGCCTCGGAAGTTTCCCTCTATAATAATTTTCATTTATTATTATTTGTCTCAAAAACAGAAGAGGCGGGCTCTGTACGTATGCAATGGGTAGAGTCATTGCAGAAGTAAAAAAATACGTAAGGTCAACTTTGTCCACGTCCCTGGAGATGCGGGAGTACGGGGAAATGAAAGAGCGGACAGGTTGGCTAGCTGTGCTATTGTTGAGGACGGTCAACCAATGGATCGGACGGGCATCATCAATACCCTCCGGGAAGGAAACAGGACGTCGACAACCATGAGTCCACGTCACTCCTTCGGATGAAAGAGATGGGACTTTACATGGGCACAGCCAGAAACGAGAAACTTAGTGGGCGTGTAAGAAGACTAATCAACGAACACAGAACTGGAGTCGTCAGTCGCGGGACTTGCTGAGAAGGGGATATGAGCACCTATGGATATGTTCGGAGTGCAAAGATGATGACCCGCAAATAACTCAATAATTTAATTATTTGTTAATTGTAAGGACAGGTGTAACAATCTACTTATTTATTTCTTCTTCTATTCTTCTGCTTTCACCAAGGTTTTTAAATTGTATCGTTCCTTACTGTTGTTTTTGCAGGCTGTGATATATGCACATTCGGCATAACAGTACTGTGTCCTCCCTCAAAATTCCATGATCGATTACCGCGTTCTTTCTAATTTCTCCCCATACTCAGCTAGCCAAGTAGGTTAGTCTGTTTCCAGATTGGCGCGGCAGAAAGTCGCAATAGGATCTTGATCAGCTGATGTTTGCCTATGTTAGTAAGACCGGAAGTAAACATTGTCTGACGTCATTCGCGCATGCGCTGAAACTCAGCAGAAATCTGTCATGACAGTCGCCCTGACGGTCTAGTCTTCACTAATTGCAAGAATATAAACAACAAAACATGTCTTTGTTTGCTCACGCTACACCTTTCGATGTCGGTAAGTTTGTTATGTACTCAAACTATCTGAAATTTTTGGTATATTATATCATATATATGTAAGTTAAAAGTAATTTTTAAAAAGAAATTAATTTTCTTGCTTGTTTAGTTTGAATTGTGAAAGTGAAAGTGAAAGTACTCAACTGGAAAGTGAAAGTATTTTAATTGTAATTGTAATTGTAATTCCTCTACTCTAGAAATACCATCATCAGATTGATTATTTTTTATATTTAATTTATTAATCATATTCATCAAGATAATCTGCGTGATAATTGTCGTTCGTAACCTGAGCGTAACTACTAACTGTAATTAAATAATGAAGAAAGTCTTTTGTTACTATCATCATCATCATGTGCAATACCCGGTTTGCTTTGGCGATCATGGCTATGGAAGACCCGGTATCACTGCAAACGAATTAAAATCCATGATTGCCCGTGCAATCGTCCGAATTAATATCTCATCTCCCAAACAAAGAAAGGTAGCTACACTCCCCATCACAGCACTTTCAGCACACGCCAAAAGACATAAGGCGAAACCGCGCAGAAAGTGAACACAGCCAACTGTTCCGGTGTCCCCTTCATATGATGTCAATATCATCATTCATTGTAACCAAACGGAATATCAAAACGGATGACAGAAACTCATGGTGTGCACATAGTATTTAACTCAGTAGCTCTGGCAGCCAGCCGGACTTGGAATATATGGAAACTGCAGCAAGGAACACTTTTCAGACATAGTCTTTAGCAGTTCCTGTCGCCTATCCACCTTATTGACCGGAAGTTTCATGTCCTTTCACAATCTTCTATCCACAGTAAAAAAAAAAAAAAGTAAAGTACCCCCGTCACGCCAACTGGCGTATAGGGAAATATGGTGTTAGTGACCCTATATTTTACAGACCTTCAGCACATGACTTTTGGGGTAATGTGGTTGGTATTACGCCCGTGCTGCTTTTACTTTCCCAGAAAAAATCTGGTACCCATTTAAGGCTGGGTGAACCCGGAGCCGTCGGTTGGGATCGAACCCTACCCCTTGTCCGTAGTAGTCCAGTTCACTAACCACTGAGCTATCGCGGCTCCCACTAATTTTTAGGGAATTAGTAAAACCCAGGTGTCCTCGCCAGGGTACGAACCCCGGCTGTTGCCGTGGTAAGCCAACCGCCTATCGATTGCGCTAACCGGACACCCTTCTATCCACAGTGCATCATATTAATTCTGTTGTTGACTGTTTTCTATTATCTTCTCTATTTGTCATCAGTGATCTCTCTTTCCCTGTATTTTGCCTATTTGTAACCAAGTATTCCAGCTTTCCTCTTCTTATGATGTGCCCAAAAAATGTTGATTGTTTCTTTCTGATGTTTTTTAGGAGCTCCCTTTTTGTGTTGGCCTCTTTGAGAATGGCCTCATTAGTCTTTTTAGCTGTCCGGTGAACTTTCAATATTCTTCTGAGAAATCCCATCTCTGTAGCCTCTAATTGTCTTTTAATTTGTTTGTCTAATGTCCATAATTTGCTTCAATAGGTCAGAATTGGTTCTTTATAGCACCAATGAACTCTTTTTCTCACTTCAGTTGACATAGATTTGTTGCAAAGGACATTTTTCATTTTCTGAAATGCTATTTTGGCCAGATCTATTTTGTTTTTTATTTCTTTGGTGCATCTTCCATCCGATGTTATTATTGTGCCCAAGTATTTGATGCGTTGCACTTGTTTCAGATTTGTCCTGTTTATTTTTATGCTGCATGATGGTGATGATTGTTTCTTCAATATGACCATTACTTCTGTTTTCTTACTATTGAGACTTAGACCTTTCTTGTTGCTTTCTTTTACAATTATGTCTACCATATCTTGTAGTTCATTCGCTGTCTCTGTTCATTCTCTGTCTCTGTTCATTCTCTGTCTCTGCTATTAGGACTGGGTCATCCGCATATCACAAATTGTTTATATTGTGACCATTGACTTCAATTCCTTCTATATCTACTATTGATCTCATAATATTTTTGCTGTAAAGTGAAAACAAATAGTTACTTTAACATAAAAATCTAATATAATATTAAATTAATATTAACTCGAGATAGCCCTTTATTTGATGACGAGAGCAAAAAAAATGATGCCTAAATCACTTTCAGGTGTGCGTCAATTATTAAAAAACTTATGCCATCAATTATTTCAAAAATTTATGCCATTAATTATTAAAAAACTTATGCCATCAATTATTTCAAAAATTTATGCCATTAATTATTAAAAAAACTTAAGCCATCAATTATTAAAAAACTTATGCCATCAATTATTAAAAAACTTATGCCTTCAATTACTAAAAAACTTATGCCATCAATTATTAAAAAACTTATGCCATCAATTATTAAAAAACTTATGCCTTCAATTATTAAAAAACGTATGCCATCAATTATTAAAATACTTATGCCTTCAATTATTAAAATACTTATACCATGCACTTGTGACTTTTGAATTTTAGTGTCAAATTACAATGTATATTATATGCATTGTAATTGTTAATTTAATTTTAATTAGTCAGGTCCCCTTGGGCATTTCTACAGCCTATACAGATTAGGTGCCCAAAATAATGAGCGAGCCAAATCTAGGTCAGCTGTGTGCCCTGAGGATGCCCGGTTATGGTCATATAAATCAAATATTTTATTTTAAATATGTCAATGCATTGGGCCAATGGGAGGTCAGTGCAAATCCTCCACAAATAAAATTTGGTAACGAATCTCCTTGTTTAAACAAAGCTTTCAAATAGCACCAGTGTGTTGATAGATGAATTATATATCCAAATTAATGACTTTTGAGAAATACCTCTATTAGACATACAATCTTAAATATATCTGGGTAGTAATATAGATAAAGAGGGAGGAACAGAAAATGATACTAAAATAAGGATATCAAAAGCAAGAGGAGCATTTGTTGCACTGGGAAACATATGGAAGTCCAAAGAAATTAGGTTAAATACTAACATAAACATTTTCAAATCCAATGATAAGTCAGTCTTATTATATGGCTGTGAAACATGGAGAACAACTAAAATGACAATCATGAAGATACAGACTTTCATTAATGGATGCTTATGCAGAATAAACGGATGGAAATGGCAGGACAAAATCACTAACATAGAATTATGGAAATGTACCAGTCAAATACCAGTGGATAAAAAGATACAGCGAAGATGATGGCACTGGATGGGACACACACTACGGAAGCCAACTGAGAGTATTACACAACAGGCTCTTTTTTGGAATACCCAGGGAAAAAAACGGGAGGACCACGGAATTCTTGGAGAAGACAGATAGAAGCAGAGATGAAGATGATGGGGAAGACAGGGAATGATCTTAAAAGAATGGGAAGAAACAGAACGGCTTGAAAAGTGTTTGTTAAGACTTATGCTCCACAGGGAGCTGAAAGGTAGAAGAAGAGATATTATGATGCCATCTTCTATATTTGGCCCTAAATTTGTTTCATTAAAGTGCCAAAAATAAAATAAATCAATTTGGCTTCTTTAATTATAGTAAAGCTTTCCTGCCTCATTTTAATCATGCCAAGCTTCATAGCAGTACAAACTGGCCACCATGATGCATGCCTGGTTACTTGAAGTAGCTACATCATCATCATGCCTTACCGGTTGGCGTAGGCGATCATGTCCCTCCACAATCTTCTATCCACAGTGCATCGTATCAGTTCTGTTGTTGACTGTTTTCATGTCATGACACCAAGCTATCCAGTATTTTCTCTCTTTGTCGTCCGCGATCTCTTTTTCCTTTTATTTTGCCAGTTGTAACCAAGTATTCCAACTTTCCTCTTCTCATGATGTGCCCGAAAAATGTTGATTGCTTCTTTCTGATGTTTTTTAAGAGCTCCCTTTTGTGTTGGCCTCTTTGAGAACTTCCTCATTGGTCTTTTTATCTGTCCAGGGAACTTTCAACATTCTTCTGAGAAATCCCATCTCTGTGGCCTCCAATTGTCTTTTCATTTGTTTGTCTACTGTCCATGATTTGCTTCCATAGGTCAGAATTGGTTCTATATAGCACCGATGAACTCTCTTTCTCGTTTTTATTGACATAGATTTGTTGCATAAGATATTTATCATTTTCTGAAATGCTATTTTGGCCTGAGCTATTCTGCTTTTTATTTCTGTGGTGCGTCTCCCATCTGATGTAATTATTGTGCCCAAGTATTTGACGCGTTGCACTTGTTTCAGATTTATCTTGTTTATTTTTATGCTGCATGCTGGTGATGATTGTTTCTTCGATATAACCATTACTTCTGTTTTCTTGCTATTCAGACTGAGACCTTTCTTGTTGCTTTGAAGTAGCTACAGGCAAGTAAATTAACACAACCAATCAAGAGCCTTAACCATCAAGGTCTTTGATGAATTAATTGTACTTCAGGAGACAGTGTATCACTTTGGGAGACAGTGTATCACTTTGGGAGACAGTGTATCACTTTGGGAGATGGTGTATCACTTTGGGAGATGGTGTATCACTTTGGGAGACAGTGTATCACTTTGGGAGACGGTGTATCACTTTGGGAGACAGTGTATCACTTTGGGAGACAGTGTATCACTTTGGGAGACAGTGTATCACCTTGGGAGATGGTGTATCACTTTTGGAGATGGTGTATCACTTTGGGAGATGGTGTATCACTTTGGGAGATGTGGTATCACTTTGGGAGATGGTGTATCACTTTGGGAGATGGTGTATCACTTTGGGAGATTGTGTATCACTTTGGGAGATGGTGTATCACTTTGGGAGACGGTGTATCACTTTGGGAGACGGTGTATCACTTTGGGAGATGGTGTATTGCTTCAAGAAACAGTATGTCTATTCAGGAGACTGCATCAAACCAGGAGACAGTGTATCACTTTGGGAGATGGTGTATCACTTTGGGAGACGGTGTATCACTTTGGGAGATGGTGTATTACTTCAAGAAACAGTATGTCTATTCAGGAGACTGCATCAAACCAGAAGACAGTGTATCACTTTGGGAGATGGTGTATCACTTTGGGAGACGGTGTATCACTTTGGGAGATGGTGTATTACTTCAAGAAACAGTATGTCTATTCAGGAGACTGCATCAAACCAGAAGACAGTGTATCACTTTGGGAGATGGTGTATCACTTTGGGAGACAGTGTATCACTTTGGGAGATGGTGTATCACTTTGGGAGATGGTGTATTACTTCAAGAAACAGTATGTCTATTCAGGAGACTGCATCAAACCAGAAGACAGTGTATCACTTTGGGAGATGGTGTATCACTTTGGGACACTTGGGAGACAGTGTATCACTTTGGGAGATGGTGTATCACTTTGGGAGACAGTGTATCACTTTGGAGACGGTGTATTGCTTCAAGAAACAGTATGTGTATTCAGGAGACTGCATCAAACCAGGAGACAGTGTATCACTTTGGGAGATGGTGTATCACTTTGGGAGACAGTGTATCACTTTGGGAGACGGTGTATCACTTTGGGAGATCAGTGTATCACTTTGGGAGACGTGTGTATCACTTTGGGAGACGGTGTATCACTTTGGGAGACGGTGTATCACTTTGGGAGATGGCGTATTACTTCAAGAAACAGTATGTCTATTCAGGAGACTGCATCAAACCAGAAGACAGGGTATCACTTTGGGAGATGGTGTATCACTTTGGGAGACGGTGTATTGCTTCAAGAAACAGTATGTCTATTCAGGAGACTGCATCAAACCAGGAGACAGTGTATCCAGAGCCGTCTTTACACCATTTTGGACCCCTGGCATAGAAAGAGTGCTGCCCCCCGCCCCGCAGGAATAAAAAATAAATGGTTGATAATATTAAAAATGATGTATTATTTTTTTTATTGTCACTAAACTAATTTCAACAAAATTGTTGTTAAAACATGCTGTACAGCTGCAACAATAATCAACATTAAACATGAATATTTTAAAGTATTACACATGATATTTACAACAACAACAAAATTTACACACAAAAACAGATATTTACATATGTTTTTTAAATAATAAGCACCATAACATATGACATCTATTACACAAGGTCAAACAAAGGTATTAAAATTCGTAATGGGAAAAAAAATACTTAGATTAGAAACATTTCAGTACGGTATTTCCACCAGGAAAAAAAAAACTTTGACATCCAAATTTAATCAGGGGCCGGCCCCCAGGCACGGCTTATAGAGGGCCGGAGAGAGAGTTGGAAGTAATTGATAAACTTAAAGGGCCCATTCGCATATAAACACAAAATTATGAGATTTTTATAAAATAATACTAAATTTTATACGGGTTTTCCTAAACCCTACAACATATTCGCATGCGGCCCCTATGATCGTGGGCCCCCGGGCAAATGCCCAACGGGCCTATGCGTTAAGGCAGCACTGAGTGTATCACCTTAGGAAACAGTGTATCAACTCAGAGGACAGTGTATCATCTTAGGATAAAGTATATTACCTTAGGATAAAGTATATTACCTTAGGATAAATTATATTACCTTAGGATAAATTATATTACCTTAGGATAAATTATATTACCTTAGGATAAAGTATATTACCTTAGGATAAATTATATTACCTTAGGATAAATTATATTACCTTAAGATAAATTATATTACCTTAAGATAAATTATATTACCTTATGATAAATTATATTACCTTTTGATAAATTATATTACCTTGGGATAAAGTATATTACCTTGGGATAAAGAATATTGAAAAATAAAAAAATGGTATGTAAGAAGCTTTACATGACAAGTGTACGACACAGACTAAACAACGTTTCGGCTCAATAGGCCTTCATCAGGAACAAACAAAAAAAACACATAAAAATAAAGTATATTACCTTGGGATAAAGTATATTACCTTTGAATAAAGTATATTACCTTGGGATAAAGTATATTACCTTGGGATAAAGTATATTATCTTGGGATAAATTATATTACCTTGGGATAAAGTATATTACCTTGAGATAAAGTATATTACCTTGGGATAAAGTATATTACCTTGGGATAAATTATATTACCTTGGGATAAAGTAAAGTATATTACCTTGGGATAAAGTAAAGTATATTACCTTAGGATAAATTATATTACCTTAGGATAAAGTATATTACCTTAGGAGACAGTGTATCACCCCAGGAGACAGTTATCACTTCAAAGAACAGTAAGCTATCTAAGGAGACTTTATTTTCCCAACAATAAATGACTGCTGAGTCACACAGCAGCTGCTAGATATCTTGAAAATGGTAAGAGAATTTTTCTTTGAAAATGTTCTTTGTTATAATTTAGGAAAAATGTACTTGATATATAAGTAATAATACTTATAATTTTAATATATATGTAATTATATAAGTGTAATACTTATAATTTATTTTTCTTTCAGAAAAATCCACCCAAGAGATGAACAAAATGGAGGACTTTAGCCCAATACTAGACACCTCTGAAGAAGATTCTGAGGAAGAAGATTCTAGTGAAGAAGATTCTGGGGAAGAAGATTCTGGGCTGACTAATGGGTAATGATCAATCCCAGAAACTTTTGTTAATAATCTTAAAATTTGAAAGTTTTCAAAGTTGTTACCTCATCACAAATCAATTTGATAAATAGAGAATATGGCGTTAACATCAATACCTTTTTTTTTAACCACTGAATTTTTTGGGTCAAAAGACATGAAATATTATTGCTTGTATTAAGCAACAACACAATGCACATTTACCAGTAACTAATTTAACCCTGCAAAGATTTGGGCATTAGTATAGACAAAGAGGGAGGAACAGAAAATGATACCAAAATAAGGATATCAAAAACAAGAGGAGCATTTGTTGCACTGGGAAACATATGGAAGTCCAAAGAAATTAGGTTAAATACTAAAATAAAAATTTCAACGCCAATGTTAAGTCTGGCTGTGAAACATGGAGAACAACTAAAATGACAATCATGAAGATACAGTCTTTCATTAATGGATGCTTATGCGGAATAAACGGATGGAAATGGCAGGACAAAATCACTAACATAGAATTATGGAAATGTACCAGTCAAATACCAGTGGATAAAGAAATACAGCAAAGACGATGGCGCTGGATAGGACACACACTGTGGAAGCCAACTGAGAGTATTGCACACTAGGCCCTTTTTGGAATCCCCAGGGAAAAAGACAAAGAGGAATACCAAAGAATTCTTGGAGAAGACAGACAGAAGCAGAGATGAAGATGATGGGGAAAACATGGAACGATATTAAAAGAGTGGGAAGAAACAGAATGGTTTGGAAAGTGTTACTTTGAATACCTATGCTCCACAGGGAGCTGAAAGGTAGATTAAGAAGAAGAATTTAATCCTGGATTATGATACATATCTGTGGCCAACATGTTTATGATACCTTTGTAAAAATTACCACTGCTTAATTGTAACATCAAGAGTTCTATAAATAGTGTTTTCTTTGAACTTTTGACACACAGCCGTGTGTTATTCTAGGTGAGACATGGGGAACTTAGATTTTCAGTCTCTGGTTAATTTATGACCTGAATTTGACTTTATGGGTTTGACGTGTTACAGTGTCTATAGGTACGGACACCGTAAGTCCGTCAGTATGTTCCTCATCGTGTTATTCGGTGCATTTCCACAGTTGCAAAGGGTTGTTTTATGGCATCCGATAATCAAGGAAATTTTCCTGGTCAACAGCAAAAAAAAATAAATAAATAAATAAAATAATGAAAAATTAACCAATTTCGTGATAATTAATTACTTTTTAATAGCATCATATGAGATTGTATCGCACAAAATCAAATTAAAAAAAAAACAGCAATAAAAATAATTCAACATTCACAGGTCACAGGAAGCGGTAATCAAAAAGGGCTATATTTGAAAATAGAAATATGTTAAATTTTAAAGAATTTGTGCTTTGATGCTAATTTTTACTATGGTATCATAATCTAGTGATAAAGGAAGTTATCTAACTTAAGTTATATGTGTTGGGTCAAAAGACACAAAATATTATTGCTTGTTGTAAGGAGACAGTATGTGACCTTAGGAGACAGTGTGTTACCACATTTCTCACATTTATGATCCTTACGTTAAACTCATACTAGTTTGGGTGAAAACCAAGTTAAACTACGTTCTCAAAGGCTCATTTTCCAACACAAATTTTTTACTTAATGACAGTTGCACAGGTCTAATTATATATCTACTATTTTTCTTTGTTCACCTATGTAGTAAAAGTAAAGTACCCCCGTCACGCCAAGTGGCTTATAGGGAATATGGTATTAGTGACCATAAATTTTACAGACCTTCGGCACATGATTTTGGGGTAATGTGGTCGATATTACGCTCGTGCCGCTTTACTTTCCCAGAAAAAAATCAGAAAGCCATCGGTTGGAATCGAACCCTTCCTCTTGTCCTTTGTAGTCCAGTTCACTAACCACTGAGCTTTCGTGGCTCCCTGTTCACCTATGTATTGTATATCAATTTTAATTTTGATGGTTCCACTGGCATGGGCGATTGATCAATAGTGGATTTTAATTCGTTTGCAGGGATACCGGGTCCTTCGACTAACCGTAACAATCATTGTACATCAAAATGTCCAGGAATTATTGCTTTTTGTATTTACAGTAATATAAGATGTCTGTATCAAGAAAGTAGCAAGTACAATGTGGTGGAATGAGGTTGGAAATAAAGAGATGAAGGAAAGGATGGGATGGTGAGAAGGAAGGAAGGAATAGTTGTTGAAATGTGATTGGTTAAATAGTTGTTGAAATGTGATTGGTTAAATCTTCTTCTTCTTTCCTTCCTCATTAGCCTTTCAGCGTCGAGGGGAGATATAATTTGCGGTCTTTTGCTCTTCTGTTCGCCTCTGCTGCTGTTATGTTTCCTAGTGCTTCTAATATTCCATCGACCCATCTTTTTCATGGTCGACCCTTGGGTCTGGTGTTCTCACAACGTTTGTTGAAAGCTAGTTGTGTTGTGTTTTGTTCTTTCTGCCTTGTCACGTGGCCAAACCATTTTATCTGTTGTTTCCTTATATATTCTATGGTGGGGGCTATTCCTAGCTTTTTTCTCAGTTCTTCATTTCTGATCTTATCTCTCAGACTATTTCCTGTCATTCGTCTAACACATTTCATCTCTGTAGAGGTTATTTTTCATTTTTCTTATTGTTCTTGCATCTAGGGTCCAGGTCTGGCATTGGTAGCACAACGTTGGGATGAAGATTGTATTGTATAGTGCTCGTTTTGCCTCCAGAGTTATTTCCTTGTTGGACAATAGTGGTGATAACTGTCCGATGATTTGACAAGCTTTGTTGCATCTTGATTCTATCTCTGCCATTTGAGAATTATCGTTTGTCATTAGACTTCCTAGGTATTGAATTCCTCTACTTGTTTTAGTTGTCTGCCTTCTATAGTTATGTTGATGTTCTGTTTATTTTGGCGACATTCATGACTTGTTTTGTTGATGTTGATTTTCATGTTGTATTTTGTGCCTGAGATGTTGAGTTTGTTTAAGTGTTCTTGTAGGTCTTCTATTGTTTCATGTATTAGTGCCTGATCGTTTGCAAATAGAAGCTCGTTGATCTCCTCTGTCTCTGATGGGTTGGTTAGCTTGCATATATGGTCCATGTATGTAATAAACAGTAGGGGAGGGATAGTACGCACCCCTGTCTTATGCCTGATCTGATTTCGAAGTGGTCTGTGTAGCCTGCTGCTGTTCTGACCCTGCAGCTGCTGTTGACATAGAGGCTTTTAATAATGTTGGTTAGATGTTGGCTTACTCTGTATGTTGTTAGTATCTCCCACAGTTGTTCTCTGTTTACTCTGTCGAATGCATAATTGGTTAAATAGTTGTTGAAATGTGATTGGTTAAATAGTTGTTGAAATTTGATTGGTTAAATAATTGTTGAAATTTGATTGATAAAAATTTGTGTAAATATCTAGTTGCTTAAGTAGTTGCTACCTGAATGGTCATAAAGTTTTTGACGTTAGATTTTGTAAAACATGTCAGTTATCTGTCCCTGTTTCGTGTGTGTGTATCTCATTACACCAAAAATTGATATCCTTGAGAAATGTGACAGCCCATCAGATGCCTCTTTTAACAGATATAAATGATGAGAAAAATCAAAAGCACTACAGGGATGCTGGGTGGTCTAGAGATAAGATGTCAGCCTCTGGACAAGAAGGTTCTAGGTTCAAACCTGCCACATGCGGTAATAATTTTTCTATTCAAATTTGCCGTTTCTTTCAAGGCTTTACCCACCCTTGTTCTCTGTGTAATGAAATCCGATGTTCAGCCCTCTCGCATAATGGTGAAAATGGGAGATCTCATGTGGATTCTGCGTGCATTAAAAAAAAAAAGCTGTGGCAGTTGGAAATTTAAAAGTATTGATCAAAAATTGCAGCTGCCTGGACAGAGCTGATAGAAAAAAAATCTGTCCAGTGTCATGGCACTTGATGATAAATAAAATTATTCTTCTGTGATCATGGCTCTTGATGATAAATAAAATTATTCTTCTACGATCATGGCTCTTGATGATAAATAAAATTATTCTTCTGTGATCATGGCTCTTGATGATAAATACAATTATTCTTCTGTGATCATGGCTCTTGATGATAAATACAATTATTCTTCTACGATCATGGCTCTTGATGATAAATACAATTATTCTTCTGTGATCATGACTCTTGATGATAAATACAATAATTCTTCTGTGATCATGGCTCTTGATGATAAATAAAATTATTCTTCTACGATCATGGCTCTTGATGATAAATAAAATTATTCTTCTACGATCATGGCTCTTGATGATAAATAAAATTATTCTTCTGTGATCATGGCTCTTGATAAATACAATTATTCTTCTACGATCATGGCTCTTGATGATAAATAAAATTATTCTTCTGTGATCATGGCTCTTGATGATAAATACAATTATTCTTCTACGATCATGGCTCTTGATGATAAATAAAATTATTCTTCTGTGATCATGGCTCTTGATGATAAATACAATTATTCTTCTGTGATCATGGCTCTTGATGATAAATACAATTATTCTTCTGTGATCATGGCTCTTGATGATAAATACAATTATTCTTCTGCGATCATGGCTTATTCAGACTAGAACTCCGGACTCTCTTATGATGGCAGTTGTCTGTTTCAGTGATTTGGTTTGCCCCATAGAGTTTCTTTCCAGGGGGGTGGGTGTGGGTTACATTGTCCTCCTCAGGCCTGTGTACCGGGGCAATCCTGTAGAACATGTTTTGTTGTCATGTTATCCAGGGTACAGTGGCATTGGCTCTTAGTTTCTATTTTGAGTTTTGTGAACATATGGTTTCTCACTCTGTTGTGACCAATGCATAGGCGAAGTATGATGACTTGATCCCTCCTTGATAGTTGGAGATATCCCTCTCATTATACTTTGGGTGTTCTTGTTTCAATTTTTCATGATACTGGCCTTTGATGATGGATTTGGCTTCATCATAGCTGACCAGATGCTTCCCTTGTGGTAATCTTCCTCCCTCCTTAGCTAGTTTGTCTGTGCATTTATTTCCTTCTATATTACAGTGTGATGGTATCCACTGGATGACCACTCTCTGGAAATTATTGTACAGTTGGTCTAGGGTTATTCTCAGGTCATCTAGCTTGCTGTTCCTGGTAATTTTTAGAGCTATTAGGACTGATAGTGTGTCAGTTTGTAACACCAATTTCTTGTGCACATTATTTTGTGTTGAATACCCAGTTTTGCAGCATTTTTGAGGCCTTCAGTTTCTGCTTTATAGTTGTTTGAGAATTTCCCAGCAGCTATTGATTTAGTAATTTCTTCCTGGTTATTTAGCCTCAAGAACAGGCCTCCTTCTCCATTTCTAGTGGCATTTGTAGCAGAGCCATCCATGTATATGCGAAACCAGGAGTCTTGTGGATAGTTGTTGTCTATGTGTTTTATTGCTATGTGCTTCCTCCTGAGTCTGTTTGGGTACCTTTTTCATGATTCCTATTATGTATTCTTTTAGTTCTGGTATTTAAATTGTCCATGGTGGAGTCATACTGGATGGACATAAGGGTCTTGGCATTGTTTGGAACAGTACTGGCATACTGGATGGACATAAGGGTCTTGGCATTGTTTGGGACAGTACTGGCATACTGGATGGACATAAGGGTCTTGGCATTGTTTGGGACAGTACTGGCATACTGGATGGACATAAGGGTCTTGGCATTGTTTGGGACAGTACTGGCATACTGGATGGACATAAGGGTCTTGGCATTGTTTGGGACAGTACTGGCATACTGGATGGACATAAGGGTCTTGGCATTGTTTGGGACAGTACTGGCATACTGGATGGACATAAGGGTCTTGGCATTGTTTGGGACAGTACTGGCATACTGGATGGACATAAGGGTCTTGGCATTGTTTGGGACAGTACTGGATCGCTAGCTGTAATTCTTTGGAGACGACTGTGAAGTTGATCCTCTATAGTCTTCCTTTTCTGAAACCAGTTATTCTTTGGTGCATGGGTTGGTGAGGGAGCCATTTGTATTTCTTCACTTGTTGCATTACTTTAGTTTTCTTGCAAAAATTGTATGCCTGTTACTGTTTCCAGAGTCTATAGGTGTAGATTTCATAGCACCAGTGATGATACGGTCAGCCTGATTTTGTGTTCTGTTAATTTTGCTAAACTGTGGTTTGGAAACTGTTGCCCAGGCTGTGACTCTATACTCTAGGACTGGTTTTACTCTTCCTGTGTATTGTCATTTCAAGATATTGCTCTTTGCTCCTCAATCCGTTCCTGCCAATTCATTCATATCTGTTAGTTTCCTGGCTCAAACTCAAAATAGGAACTACCAGCCAATGCCACTGTACACTGGATAACATGACAACAAAACATGTTCTACAGGATTGCCCCCAAGACACAGACCTGAGAAGGAAAATGTGGTCCACACCCATCTCCCTGGGAGAGAAACTATACGGGACAACCGACTCACTTAAACAGACAGCTGCCTTTATAGAGAATCCTGAATCCTAGTCTGAATGAGCCATGATCGCAAAGAATAAGAAGTTTCCTGGCTCTTTTGTTTGCGTTGTCTATCTGATTTATCCATGTCATTCTGTGATCCATGGTGACACCAAGTTATGTTGGGTTTTTGGTCAATGGGAAGTTGTTTTCAAATTTGCAGATAAAAGACCACACACTCCCTATTGACCAAAACCCAACTTATCTTGGTGTCTCCATGGGTTGCAGAATGGCATGGATAAATCAGATAGACAAAGCAAACAAAAAATGAGAGTATCTTCAAAGTCAAGAGTATCTGCCTGTGCGGTGAGGGACATCTGAGCATACGGCTGTCAGTCTGAAAAAGGCGGGGAGTGATATTCGTGCTAAATTTAATCGTCTAAAAAAAATTTGCTAGAGGCTGACGTACACATATAAAGAAAAAGTAAAGAGCCCCGTCACGCCAAGTGGGGCATAGGGAATATGGTGTTAGTGACCATAATTTTTATAGACCTTCGGCACATAAATTTTGAGGTAATGTTGTCGGTATTACGCCCATGCTGCTTTACTTTCCCAGAAAAAAAAAATCAGGTACCCATTTAAGGCTGGGTGAACCCAGAAGCCGTCGTTCCTCTTGTCCTTTGTAGTTCAGTTCACTAACCACTGAGCTATCGTGGCTCCAGCTTACACATATACCAAACAAAAATAAAAATATAACAGGACCCAAGATGCGTAACAGTATTTGGGTCGATAGAACTCAAAGCTGACTGCTTGTACAGTCGAACCTGGTCTTAGGACCACCTGTTTAAAGCGTTTCCCTGGTTATAGGACCGGGTCTACAATTTCCCCGAGTTTTTTACTATATGCTAACACTGATTACGGCGCTCACCGTATGACGCGACCAGAGACCAGGCTAATTAACCGCCGCCAATGTTATTTATCTCGTTTACGACGACCAGCCAGTCCTTCGTCTCGCTGGGAGCTATAAACGATCGACACAGGTGTCTACAGGTGTTGATGTTTTCCCGTATTTAGTGAGTCCCAGATTACAGTGGGACGTGTTACGTTTATCAGTCAATACTGGTGCAGACACAGATCTATGATTCGTGAAGTGACATCACTTCGCGGTTCCGTCTAGACCAGAGTAGACCATTGCGTGGCCCGTATAAATTACAGGAATTAACTAAAGAATTAGTCATTGCCCGCTTAGAGTGTATTCATGTACATGTACAGTATCTCAGTGAATTATTTTTGTGGATTTTAAAAGTGTTACACACAATATAGGAAATGGCCAGTGTCAAAAGTGTAAAACCAAAAGCATTAACGCTGGAAGAACGAATATCAGTGATTCGACAAAATCAGCAAGGTAAAAGTTCGCGATTATTGGCAGAACAGTTTGGAGTGGGAAAGACACAGATTTTACGTACGTTAAAGAGAAAAGCCGAGTATATGAATGACTTTGAAAATAATGCACCAAGTATGAAAAGAAGGAATAGCAGGAAAACGGGAAATGAAGACATAAATACACTTTGTTGGAAATGGTGTCAATCAGCACTTGCACGAAAAATTCCGTTATCTGGGCCGATGATCAAAGAACGAGCTTTACAGTTTGCAAAAGAATTGGAAAACTCAGTCTTTAAAGCATCGAACGGCTGGTTAGAGGCCTTCATTAAAAGACACAATCTTGTGTTTGGTAAGCAATGTGGCGAAGTCGGTGATTCAGATATGAGTGCTGCGGCTGACTGGACTTCTAAATTATCCGAGATATGCTATGGTTACGCTGCTCAAGACATTTTTAATTTAGATGAAACCGGGTTATTTTTCAAAGCGACAACGGACAAAACATTTTTTGTCAAAGGAGAAAAATGCGCTGGGGGTAAAAAAAGCAAAGAGCGAATAACAGTGATGCTATGCACTAACATGTTGGGGAACGAGAACCGGCTTTAGTGATTGGGAAAGCAGCTAACCCTAGGATTTTTAAAAACATCAACATAAACACACTGCCAGTGATTTACAGAAACAACAAAAAGGCATGGATGACTGCAGCTATATTTGAAGATTGGCTGAAAAGTTTTGACCGTAAGATGCAGAAAAAAAAGCGCCACATTATTTTATTTGTTGACAACGCTACCTGTCATCCCAAGATCGAACTACAGAATGTTAAGCTGCAGTTTCTGCCACCCAACACAACTGCATTAGTTCAACCCCTAGACCAGGGTGTCATTCAGACATTTAAATTAAAGTTTAGACAAAAACAGCTTCTACATCTTATCACAGTCATGGAATCAAACAAGGATGCTTCCGGAACCGAACTCATGAAACAGGTCAATTTACTGGATGTAGTCTACTGGATTGCTGCAGCATGGAAAGAAGTGGACAACTCAACCATCCTTAAGTGTTTCTGTAAAGCAGGTTTTCATTGTCCTGCTGAAACACACGCATATTCTCTGACGCACATGGAATCTGCATCAAAGACCGACGTGCAAATTGTTTCTACTGCAATTTCTACTGCTTTGGATAACCTTTCAAAAGAATTGTTTGGATACCAATTGACAGACATCTCCATGATTGATTCAGGGCTCCAAACTTGCAACACAATAGAAACAAACTGGGATCTTCCTGCCACTGCAATTTTAGCTGCTGAGGATGTGAATAGTGAATCAGACAACGAACAAGATTCTACTGACATTGAGAAAACATACACTATCGCAGATGCACATAATGCTTTGGAGCTTCTGCGCACCTATTCAATAACAAACGGGAGATCTGACATACTAGACGTTATCATGGACTTGAGAGAAAAATTGAACTTATCGTTTATTTCATCTGTCAAACAACAGACTACCATATTGGATTTTTTTTCAAGTCAAAAGTGATACATGTACAGTATAAGTGGAATCTGTGTATGTGTGTTTTATTTTTGTGTGTTTAACTATCGTGTTTTATGAAAAGTGTCCAACCAGTGGCTATTGTAGACCGACATGTGCACTATGTTCTACTCATGGATTACGCTGATTTGCAGGTTAGTTTTCATAGTGCTTAGGATAAAATTTTTTTTATCGCTCTATTTATTATGTGAAACCTGTGAGGCAGGACCACCTGTCCTATGGGACCAGTTTTTGAAAGTCCCGTGAATGGTCGCCTTAGACAGGTTCGACTGTATCAGAATTAGTGGACCAGAGCTGATTAAGATCCCACTCCACCTCCCTGTAGTGCGCCTGGCAACAATCATTCTGGCTAAGTTAGTAGAGATTGAAGAAGGAAGGCAATCCAGTGCCAAAAAGTGGCTTGCTGAAGTCACATGTGCCAGACTCAAAGTTGCAAAACATCACAGCTTGCATGGTATACCTCTCTGTCTACTCAATGTCCTTTTAAGGGAGGGTGCTAAAGAATAATTGTCAGGGAAACACATTGGAAGAAGAAAAGCGTGGTACTAAATGAAATATTCTTTCTTTCTGTTGTTCACCCGAGACTACTAAAGGAATTGATTGTCCTCTTTAACATTCGTCCATAGAGGGACATTAAGTAGGCGTAGATATGTTGTGTTGCAGTTTGCAGTAAAACTATGATATTTGCAAGTTTCAGCCCAGCACATCCGACTTCAGCATGTTATTTTTTAGTACCAGATTGCCTTCCCTCTTCGATCCCTACTCGCTTGGACAGATAGACAGATTAGTTTGTATCTGGAGGCACGGCGAAAAGAGATGGAGTAAGATCTGGATGGTTCTGGTTCACCGATCATGGCGTAAGCCATTGTCTGTGGGTCGCTGACAGCTTTAGCTTGCTTGCTTGCATTCGCCCGATGACTTAAGGAGTGTACCTCGTCACCATCCACCCTTAAAAGGACGTTAAGTAGGCGTGTTTGCGTTGTGTTGTGGTTTACAGAATAACTGATATTTGCGCCTTTCGGCCCAACACATCCGACTTCAGCATGACAGCTTTAGCTGCCTCCTAATGAAATATTTCTGTTTGTTAGGAATATTGAGAAAGATGGACTTCCAGTCAATATGGCAGATAGGCAGCAGGAACCATTGAGTCTCCAACTGAAAAAACTTTCATTGTTGCAGTTTCCTCATATTTCAAGTCTGGCTTGCTGTCGGAGCTACTGAGTTTAGTGCTCTGTGCACATCATGAGCTGTGCTTACGATGAATGATGATATCATATGACGGCCAGTTCACTTTCGGTGCGGCTGGTCCTTATGTCTTTTGGTGTGTGCTGTAGCTGCTATGATGGGGACTGAAGCTGCCTTTTTGTGTTTGGATCCTTCAATGAGACGAGATGTTAATTTGGATGATTCCACTGGCACGGGCGGTTGAGCAATTATGGATTTTAATTCATTTGCAGTGATACCGTGGCCTTTGATTAACTATAACTATAGAGTGGAATACAAGATGGAATTTTGATATCCAAATATATCAAGGTTTCTGAAAGTAATTGCTGCCTTTATTATTGTGATTTTAGCCTTCTGGACAAATTTGAGTTTTCACTTTCACTATAAACACAGAATGGCTCCACTCAGTGTTTGTGACTTTCATTATAAACACAGAATGGCTCCACTCAGTGTTTGTGACTTTCATTATAAACACAGAATGTCTCCACTCAGTGTTTGTGACTTTCATTATAAACACAGAATGGCTCCACTCAGTGTTTGTGACTTTCACTATAAACACAGAATGGCTCCACTCAGTGTTTGTGACTTTCACTATTAACACAGAATGGCTCCACTCTGTGTTTGTGACTTTCATTATAAACACAGAATGGCTCCACTCAGTGTTTGTGACTTTCACTATAAACACAGAGTTACCTTACTAGAACCATCTGTATACAAATTGATTTTGAATTGTTGCAATGTTGTTTAACTTTTATTGTTTTTTTCCCTTCACACTTATATGGACAGGTTCATCCCATTCGAAGAAAGGTGGACGACAATAATATACGTTACAACAATGTCTACATCAAGAACTTTGGCGATGAGCTGGACGATGATAAACTTAGGAAACTTTTGAACAGTACGGAAATATTATCAGTGCTAAGGTGTGTTCATTGTGTGAGTGGTGTCCCTAGTTTTCAAAAGATTTAAACCTCCACGTTAAGTCTGTTTTGAAAAAAAGATTCGCTATGAAATTAAAAGATATCTGCAAGTTGAAACCCAATTTTGAATGATACATAATAATGATGGTCCCCATTTTATGACTTTAATCTTCCTGTCTTTGTGGTGGTCACCCAGTGATTACTAAATGACTAAATAGTCATTTTCATTATTCGCACTTGAGAGCCACGGTAGCTCAGTGGTTAGTGAACTGGACTACAAAGGACAAGAGGTAGGGTTCGATCCCAACTGATGGCTTTCAGGTTCACACTGCCTTAAATGGGTACCGGATTTTTTTCTGGGAAAGTAAGGTGGCACGGGCGTAATACCGACCACATTACCCCAAAATCATGTGCTGAAAGTCTGTATTATGGTTACTAACACCATATTCTCTATACGCCACTTGGCGTGACGGGGGTACTTTACTTTTACTTTTACATCCATCTTTGGCTTTTTGCTACTTGTGATGATGAAGTTGGTTGGTGACTGCACTCTGCTCACTTGCTGGGTGGGCACGTTGGTTCTGTATAATGAGGCAGGAACTTTGGCATGGAAAAATTGAGAAATGGGATAAATCAGACATCAGAATGTTCTATGTTTTCTGTTTGTTCTATTGCAGGTTATGTTAAGGAATGGCAAGTCACGAGGGTTTGGTTTTGTGAGCTATCAAGAGCCAGAGGCTGCTGAGAAGGTGAGTCTGAGCGTGGTAGCTTTGAGGACTTGGGGAACAGTTCATGTATGTTGGGATGTCATAGGGGAACTGTTCATGTATGTTGTGATGTCATGGGAGAACTGTTTATGTATGTTGAGATGTAATGGGGGAACTGTTCATGTATGTTGGGATGAATGACATCGGGAACTGTTCATGTATGTTGGAATGTCTTGGGGGAACTGTTCATGTATGTTGTGATGTCATGGGGGAACTGTTTCATGTATGTTGTGATGTCATGGGGGAAACTGTTCATGTATGTAGTGATGTCATGGGGGTCTGTTCATGGGGGGAATTAAACACAGGACCTCCCTGTCCCAGTATCTTAACTCTAACCAGCCCCCGGTTCTTAGAAATATTCAAGGAATGTTGGTTCAAAATATTCAACAAATGTCAGTTCAAAATATTCAACAAATGTCAGTTCAAAATATTCAAGAAATGTCTGTTCAAAATATTCTACAAATGTCAGTTCAAAATATTCTACAAATGTCAGTTCAAAATATTCAAGAAATGTCAGTTCAAAATATTCAACAAATGTCAGTTCAAAATATTCTACAAATGTCAGTTCAAAATATTCAACAAATGTCAGTTCAAAATATTCAACAAATGTCAGTTCAAAATATTCAACAAATGTCAGTTCAAAATATTTAACAAATGTCAGTTCAAAATATTCAACAAATGTCAGTTCAAAATATTCAACAAATGTCAGTTCAAAATTTTCAAGAAATGTCAGTTCAAAATATTCAACAAATGTCAGTTCAAAATATTCTACAAATGTCAGTTCAAAATATTCAACAAATGTCAGTTCAAAATATTCAGCAAAATTCAGTTCAAAATATTCAACAAATGTCAGTTCAAAATATTCAACAAAAGTCAGTTCAAAATATTCAACAAATGTCAGTTCAAAATATTCAACAAATGTCAGTTCAATTCAACAAACATCAGTTCAATTCGACAAATGTCAGTTCAATTCAACAAATGTCAGTTCAGAATATTCAACAAATGTCGGTTCAAAATATTCAACAAATGTCGGTTCAAAATATTCAACAAATGTCGGTTCAAAATATTCAACAAATGTCAGTTCAAAATATTCAACAAATGTCAGTTCAAAATATTCAACAAATGTCAGTTCAAAATATTCAACAAATGTCAGTTCAAAATATTCAACAAATGTCAGTTCAAAATATTCAACAAATGTCAGTTTAAAATATTCAACAAATGTCAGTTCAATTCAACAAATGTCAGTTCAAAATATTCAACAAATGTCGGTTCAAAATATTCAACAAATGTCAGTTCAATTCAACAAATGTCAGTTCAAAATATTCAACAAATGTCGGTTCAAAATATTCAACAAATGTCAGTTCAAAATATTCAACAAATGTCAGTTCAAAATATTCAACAAATGTCAGTTCAAAATATTCTACAAATGTCAGTTCAAAATATTCAACAAATGTCAGTTCAAAATATTCAACAAATGTCAGTTTAATTCAACAAATGTCAGTTCAAAATATTCAACAAATGTCGGTTCAAAATATTCAACAAATGTCAGTTCAAAATATTCAACAAATGTCAGTTCAAAATATTCTACAAATGTCAGTTCAAAATATTCAACAAATGTCAGTTCAAAATATTCAACAAATGTCAGTTTAATTCAACAAATGTCAGTTCAAAATATTCAACAAATGTCAGTTCAAAATATTCAACAAATGTCGGTTCAAAATATTCAACAAATGTCAGTTCAAAATATTCAACAAATGTCAGTTCAAAATATTCAACAAATGTCAGTTCAATTCAACAAATGTCAGTTCAAAATATTCAGCAAAAGTCAGTTCAAAATATTAATTCAAAATTCTTTTTTTAAAAATATATACCTATTAATGTCAGTGGTAAGGGGCTGTGGGGTCTAGGGGTAAGACATCGGCCTCTAGACAAGAAAGTTCTGGGTTTAGTTCCCACCACGGGTGGTTAACAAATTTAAAAAAAAAACTAAAATTGGATCTGTGGCTTTATCCTCCCCTGGTCTTAGGGTAGTAAGATTGATATCTAGTTTTCTCAGAAAATGGCGAAAAACAGGAGGTCACACATGCATCCTGCGTACGTTAACCTACCGGACCACTGTACCTAGTTTTCAGTAATTTCTGAATATGCTGCTGTCCCTAATTTTTGGTACTTTGCCTAGTGCGTGAAAAAATGCGTCACAAACTAAAAATAAGCAACCAATCATGGTCAAACCTCATGGATAGCCATTGCAAATGTCTGCCCCCGTGTGTGTGAATTGATTTTGTGTGGTTTGATGTGAAAAAATTATGAAAATTCACAATGAAATGAGCGGCTGATGAACCAAACACTTCACTTGAAAGCAAAGTAGGTCTAGGCTTTTCACATTCTAACAGGTGATCGACACTTTGGTTGATTCAGACTTTGAGGAGTCAGATTTTCATAAAAAAATATGTTTCCAGTTCAAGTGACATAGACAGTGAGAGCTCGAGTGATGAGGGGAATCTTGAATCTTATAGATCTATAGCTAGATCGATAGTAAGAGAAGGGGGAGGTGTGTCCCTCAAATAGTTGACGGGGGTACCTCTGTGTGAAACAAGGCTCATCCTGCTGGGTGGATTGGCACACCAAGGTGGAATATTGGTGCTAGATGAAAGGCCAAGTATCAACACTATTGGAAAACAAAGCAATAACTACGGAAGCAAAAAGGGCAATATACAAATAAATTTTTCTACCAACTCTGTGCTACCAGTGCCAGAATTGGATGCTGGACTCTATAACAATAAGAAATATAACGACCACTGAAATGAAATATCAGAAGAATGACAGGAACCAGCTTAAGGGACAGAGTAAGAAACACCGACCTAAGGAAGAAACTTGAAATTGAACCAGCCATCGAATACATAAAGATACAACAGATAAAATGGTTCAGTCACATAACAAGACAAAAAGAACTAACAGTGACTCAAAGAGCCATAAACAAACATTACGAAAACGTCAGAGTAAGAGAAAGACCGAGAAAGAGATGGATAAAGGGAGTACTAGAGTCATGTGCTGTAATCTAATTCAAATCAAACTGCAGCGTGATTGAGTTTACAGCTTTAGTGATGTGTTCCTGCAGATTATCCAAGGTTGCTAATAGTGGAGACACACAGTCCCCAAGAGAAAACAGCAAATATAAATATATAGTCATATATATAAAAACAAAATTCAGAATTTCGCTAGAAATGAAAGCTGGTGAACGTCAACGAATAAACAATTCTGGTGGTACTGTAGTCTTCCTTGTTTAATCAGTCAACATTGCATTCCCTGTTATATCCATCTATTTACAGGCAGTGACAGCACTAAATGGGTCAGAGCTAGGAGGTAAACAATTGTACTGTGGCCGGGCCCAGAAGAAGACCGAACGACAGGCAGAACTTAGGAAGAAGTTTGAGAAAATTAAATTGGAAAGAAGCAATCGTTACAAAGGATTGAATGTTTACGTGAAGAACTTAGATGATGTTGTTGATGATGAGAGGCTGCGCAAGGAGTTCTCCCAGTTTGGAACCATCACCAGTGCTAAGGTCAGATGAGCTGTGTCTTTTATTATGTGGGTTATTTTAACTCATTAAAAAAAAATTTTTTTATTTTTTATTTTTTTTTGGTCATGAATCGTGGTAATTGTCAGCTTGTTTTATTTAGTTATATTGTAGCGTAGTGTTAGTTATCCCTGGAATATGATACATATCTGTAATTCACTTTTTACATTGCATACAACAAACTTGAAACACACCCTTTGTAGTTTGGAGAAATAATATTTCAAATGACAAATCTTTGCTTTTACCGAAGAAGAGCTGCAGGAATCGGATGTGGTAATCGTTTGACGGTTTAGACCCGATTTATGGCCGGGATTCGAAAGCATAGCACTATAGCTATTGGACGACATTTTGTTTATTAACACTTGGCCATCAGTCCATACAGTCAGTACATTCGCTTTTATTTTAGCGTCGTTCACTACCTATCCATGTTTACAAATGTTTGTTTAATGTCACACAGACAGCTGCAGGGATTTCCACAATCACAAGTTAAAAAAAAAAATTATTTCGCGTCAGGAGACAATTCAGAGCTACAACTACCTTGGTATACTACAACCAGTGATCAAAAATGTAAAACTGAAATAAACAAAAGAATAGGTATGACAAAAAGTAATTTTAATGCCATGAAAAATATACTAACATCAAAACAAATAACAGGCTGAAACTAAGAATAGCAAAATGTTACATCTTCTCAATATTCCTGTATGGTGCAGAAACATGGACATTAGACCAGAAAACAGAAAAGAAAAATGAAGCCTTTGAAATGTGGATTTACAGAAGAATAGGTAGAATTGGATGGAAAGAAAAGAAAACAAACGATGAGGTCTTAAAACAACTAAAAATGAAAGAGAACTACTAAATATGATTAAGACAAGACAAATGAAATTTTTGGGGCACGTTAAAAGACACAACAGCCTACTAAAAGTAATATTGGAAGGGAAAATACAAGGTAAAAGAGGCAGACCAAGACTAACATGGATGAGTAACATCAAAAGATGGACAAGTCAATCTATGACAACCTGCACCATCAAAGCAAGAGACAGAGCAGAATAGCGATACATGGTAGCCAACCTTCGTTGCTGAGATGGCACATGATAAGCCAAATTTATTTTTAAAAAAAAACACTTTTACAATACGTTAGCCATTCTTGACTGAGTGCTGTGGCATTTGGAAAAAAAAAGCCACCAACAATGACTTGTAAGGTGTCATGGACAGGAATAATTAGGAAGTTACACAGAAGGAAAATATTTTTGCGCGAGGTAAACTGTCAAATCCCAAGAGTGTTTATTTTGAGAGAGAGCCATGACAGCTCAATGGTTAGTGAACTGGACTACAAAAGACAATAGGTCTGGTTCGATCCTGACCAACGGCTTCTGGGTTCATCCAGCCTTTAATGGGTACCGGATTTTTTTCTGGGAAAGTAAAGCGGCACTGGCGAAATCCCGACCACATTACCCCAAAAATCATATGCTGAAGTTCTGTAAAAATTATGGTCACTAACACCATATTCCCTTACACCACTTGGCATGACGAAGCTCTTTACTTTTTTGAGAGCTTCTTTTACGAAAGTATCATATTCTAGGGTTAAAGCAATAGCCTAGTCAGAAACACAATCTTTACTCAAGTATGTTTTTTGAGTGACTGTGAGCATAGCAAAGTAAAGAGCCCTGTCATGCCAAGTGGTGTATAGGGAATATGGTGTTAGTGACCATATTTTTTATAGACCTTTGACATATGATTTTTTGAGGTAATGTCGGTTTTTACACCCGTTATTTTTCCAGAAAAAAATCGGGTACCCATTTAAGGTTGAGTGGACGACTTGGTGGGTATGTTCAGGAAAATTGAAGGAGGCTGGACACAAAAGCAGCGGTTGGTGTCATTAAAGAATTCAGGACTGATTGGAATTTGTTTCCTCTTCAATCCTGGACCTATCGCCTATGCCACTGTACACTGGATAACATGACAACAAAACATGTTCTACAGGATTGCCCCCAGTACACAGACCTGAGAAGGACAATGTGGTCCACACCCACCTCCCTGGAAGAGAAACCATGTGGGTAACCGAATCACTTAAACAGACAGCTGCCTTCATAAGAGTGTCTGGAGGTGAAGCGCGCCTCACAGCACCAAAGCTGGAAGTTATCAGCGACCCACAGCTGATGGCTTGCATCAGGATCGGTGAACCAGAACCATCCAGACCCTGCTCCACCTCTCCGTGGTGCCTCTAGTAACAGACTAACCTGTCTAGTATGGTCAAACGAGTAGGGATCGAGGAGGGAAGACAATACGGTACTCAAAAATGTTGTGCTAAAGTTGGATGTGTTGGGCCAAATGGCGCAAATATCACAGTTATACTGCAAACCACAACACAACGTCTTTATAGGTTACACGAGGTAACAACTCTTTATAGGTTACACAAGGTAACAGCTCTTTATAGGTTACACGAGGTAACAACTCTTTATAGGTTACACAAGGTAACAACTCTTTATAGGTTACACAAGGTAACAACTCTTTATAGGTTACGCAAGGTAACAACTCTTTATAGGTTACACGAGGTAACAACTCTTTATAGGTTACACGAAGTAACAACTCTTTATAGGTTACACGAGGTAACAACTCTTTATAGGTTACACAAGGTAACAACTCTTTATAGGTTACACAAGGTAACAACTCTTTATAGGTTACGCAAGGTAATAACTCTATAGGTTACACGAGGTAACAACTCTTTATAGGTTACACAAGGTAACAACTCTTTATAGGTTACACAAGGTAACAACTCTTTATAGGTTACGCAAGGTAACAACTCTTTATAGGTTACGCAAGGTAACAACTCTTTATAGGTTACGCAAGGTAACAACTCTTTATAGGTTACACAAGGTAACAACTCTTTATAGGTTACGCAAGGTAACAACTCTTTATAGGTTACACGAGGTAACAACTCTTTATAGGTTACACAAGGTAACAGCTCTTTATAGGTTACACGAGGTAACAACTCTTTATAGGTTACACGAGGTAACAACTCTTTATAGGTTACACGAGGTAACAGCTCTTTATAGGTTACACGAGGTAACAGCGTTTTATAGGTTACACAAGGTAACAACTCTTTATAGGTTACACAAGGTAACAACTCTTTATAGGTTACACGAGGTAACAACTCTTTATAGGTTACACAAGGTAACAGCTCTTTATAGGTTACACAAGGTAACAACTCTTTATAGGTTACACGAGGTAACAGCTCTTTATAGGTTACATGAGGTAACAGCTCTTTATAGGTTACATGAGGTAACAGCTCTTTATAGGTTACACAAGGTAACAACTCTTTATAGGTTACACAAGGTAACAACTCTTTATAGGTTACACAAGGTAACAGCTCTTTATAGGTTACACAAGGTAACAACTCTTTATAGGTTACACAAGGTAACAACTCTTTATAGGTTACGCAAGGTAACAACTCTTTATAGGTTACGCAAGGTAACAACTCTTTATAGGTTACACAAGGTAACAACTCTTTATAGGTTACACAAGGTAACAACTCTTTATAGGTTACATAAGGTAACAACTCTTTATAGGTTAGACAAGGTAACAGCTCTTTATAGGTTAGGCAAGGTAACACACAGGATCATGTCTCTCCACAACTTTTGATCTTGACAGTTATTTATTATTTCTGTTGTGGACCTTCTGCCAAGCCATTCTTTTAAGCTGTCTGGTATCTTTTCTCTTTGCTTCCATTTTTCTCTTAGTCCTTCAATTTTCCCACTTGTTACAATATATTCCAGCTGTTGCCTTCTCATTACATGGCCAATAAAAATGATGATTGTTTCTTCCTAATATTGGATATTAGCTCTCTTTTTGTTTTAGCCTCTTTCAGAATGTTTTTATTACTCTTCTTAGCTGTCCATGATACTCTCAACATTCTTCTGTAAAACCACATTTCTACAGCCTTCAGTAATTTTCTTTTCTGTTGGGCTCTACATAACATTTAAGAACTCTTTTTCTTGTTTCTATTGTCAAAAAATTGTGGTCAGGTTAAGTAACTTTACCTGCTACTGTATGCAGTAGACAGTACAACCTGCAGCTGCCCTGCTGCCTTGCAGGTATGCTCAGGAGAGTAAAAGGCTAAGGGAGGGTACCCTGAAGTAAAACAACCCCACTGCCTTGTGTGTGAGACTTTTTAGTCCAAGGCTAGCAAAGCCAGCTGTAAACAAACCAACGGAAGGCAACAGAAAACCACCATCATAATTTCCTTTTTTTACAATCATGAATAAATATGATAGCCTGCAGACAATCCAAAAATACCTCATTGATGCCAGTACACTAGTTATTAAAAAACTTAGTTATCCGCTAATGAATTTTTAAGGGGTTTTCCCATTTATTTTAATGTTATAGTCATCAGCTGTAAAAAAAAACGCTTGGTGACACTAATAATATTAAGGTTATACCAAGACCACACCCCCTTTCCATTAAGATCAAGGCGTGAATGACATCAGCTAAGTAAAGACTGGTAAAAACTGCTGAGGTCACATAACCCTAGATTACGAAATGTATCTGTGGATGACGTATTTACAATACCATAGTAACAATTACTTCTATCTATTGACCTTTTAAGCCGTAGCCGGCCCATAGGGTGTAGACTAAGATAATCCTTTTATCTGAATTATTGAACTAGTAGTTTTCAATTCTTTTAAAGATATTTGATCAAATCTCGCCATTTGTCTCTGTTCTGTGCAAGCAGTTCTATCTCATTGAGGGAGCCAATTCCTGCTGCTCCTGCCTCTCTCATCAATGTGTTTCTCTGGGTCTTCCTCTTTTCCTCTTACCTCTTGTTTCCCACATGAGGGCTTGCTTTGCTATTCGGTTATTATCTCTTCTCGTCACATGTCCAACATATGACCATCGTCTTTTCTTTATTACTGAAGATATTAGTGGTTGATTGGCAATTTCTCTAATTTCCTCGTTTGTTTTGAATTCGTTCCACGCTATGCCAAGTATTTTCCTTAGTACATTTATTTTCAAATGCGTTCAACTTTCTATGTCTTTTGTTGTTTTCCAGCTTTCACACACAAACGTAAGGGTTGATGGTACATCTGATTTGAATAGTCTAAGTTTTGTGAGATTCATTGTCAATGCCATAAAATTTAACACACTGACTCTCTTTGAGATTTCGATAGTCATTTTCATAGTCGATGGGTGCTGATCGTTATAGCAATTAATTGGGTGTCAATACTACCATGAAATTTACTACACATGTAAAAAATGGATGTACTTTTAGCAATTTGAAGAAAATGCTCCAGATAATCAGAAAAATGCATTGAAAAAAAAATGTAATCATAATTGGCATAGTCTCATAGTGGAAAATAGACATAATGGATGTACTTTTTAGTGGTTTCGTGAAGAGTAACACCTTTATCCCCTTGCTGGCTGTCCACTTTTGCCTCAACCTTTCTTACATATTAAGTTCTCTTTCCTCTATGTTTTTCCATGTTTTCATCTGTTTTTTTCCCTCATGCAGGTGATGGGTAAAGGTGCCAAGTCCAGAGGTTTTGGCTTCGTGTGCTTCAGCTCGCCAGAGGAAGCGACAAAAGCTGTCACTGAGATGAATGGCCGAATCATCGTGGCTAAGTCTCTGTACGTGGCACTTACTCAGAGCAAGGAGGAGCGACGTGCACATCTAGCTAGCCAACACTTACAAAGAATTGCTTCCAAGAGACAGTCTGTAAGCTGTAATAATGATGTCCATTTTTTAAATTCTATCTATTGACCTTTCGAGCAGTAACCGGCCCATAGGGTGTAGACCAAGATACACCTTCTCCTATATGAATTTTTTTGTTCTAGCAGTTTTCTTTTAAAGATATTTTATCAAATCTCGCCATCTGTCTCTGTTCTGTGGAAGCAGTTCTATCTCATTGAGGGAGCCGATTCCTGCTGCTCTTGCCTCTCTCATCAATGTTCTTCTCAGTGTCTCCCTGAGAATTTTTTTAATTGCAGCGCTAAAAAGAATTGTAGTCTGAAACTACCATCTTTAGCCTTCAACTCCGTGTGGAGCACAAGTCTTCAACAAATACTGTCCAAGCTATCCTGTTTCTTGCCATTCTCTTAAGATCATTTCTTGTTTTCTCGTAGAATTTTGTGGCCTTCCTCTTGTCCTCTCTGGGGATTTAAAAAGTTGGCTTCTGTAGTGTTTTTCTGTCTCTTTGTTCTCATTTGTACTTTCCCATAATTCTTAATAAAACTTAGCGATGTTGTTCTGTCATTTCCACCTGTACTGTGATTTTTTTTGTTTTTCTCCATGTTTCACATCCATATATTAGTGCTGGATTTGAAATTTAGAAAAATGTTTATGTTTGATCTAATTATTTTGGATTTTCATTTTTCCTTGTGCAAAGAAGTGAGAAAGAGAGTTCAACTGTGCTATATACAGCCAATTCTGACCTATGGAAGTGAATCATAGACCTTAGACAACAAATGAAAAGACTATTAGAGGTCCCCGAGATGGGATTTATCTGAAGAACGTTGAGAGGTCCCTGTGTAGCTAAAAAAAAACTAATGAGGAAATTCTCAAAGAGGCCAACACAAAAAGGGAGCTCCTATAATATATCAGAAAGAAACAATCAACATTTTTCGGTCACATCATAAGAAGAGGAAAGTTGGAATTCTTGGTTACATCTAGGAAAGGAGAGATCGTGGAAGACAAAGACAGAAAGTACCAGATAGCTTGATCACATGGAAAACAGTCAGCAACAGAATTGATACGATGTACTGTGGATAGAAAATTTTGGAAGGGCATGATCCCCTACTTCCTGTGTGTTACCGGGGCCTCATTATGAGGGAAGTAAAGAATAGTGACACTGTGACCTTCCAGGCATGTCGTAAGAGGCGACTAAGGAGGTTGATCGACACATTGAAGGTTAGTTATCATGGAGTATCACTTGTCTTGATAGTGCATATTGTCACAGGTTCACCTATCAATCTTTTACTTGCTTGCGTTTACCCGATGACTAAAGGAGTACACCTCTTCGTCATCCGCCCTTAAAAGGATGTTAAGTAGGCATGTCTGCATTATGTTGTGGTTTGCAGTATAACTGTGATATTTGTGCCTTTCAGCCCAACACATCCAACTTCAGCCCAACACATCCGACTTCAGCACGATATTTTTGAGTACTGGGTTGCAGACTAGACAGGTTAGTCTGTTACTGGAGGCACCACTGAGAGGTGGAACAGGGTTTGGATGGTTCTGGTTCACTGATACTTGCACAAGCCATCAATTGTGGGTCATTGACAGCTTCCAACTCTGCTGCTTTGAGGTGCACCTTCGCCTCCATCCATCTTTTGATGTCAGTCCATTGTAGTCTTGGTTTGGCTCTGCCATGTCTTCCGTGCACTTTCCCCTCCAAGATTACCTTCAGTACGGTATTGTCTCTTCACATGATCTAAAACATTTTAGTCTTGGTTTGCCTCTGCCATGTCTCCCTTGCACTTTCCCCTCCAAGATTACCTTCTGTATGGTATTGTCTCTTCACATGGTCTGAAACATTTTAGTCTTGGTTTGCCTCTGCCATGTCTCCCTTGCACTTTCCCCTCCAAGATTACCTTCTGTATGGTATTGTCTCTTCACATGGTCTGAAACATTTTAGTCTTGGTTTGCCTCTGCCATGTCTCCCTTGCACTTTCCCCTCCAAGATTACCTCCAGTACGGTATTGTCTCTTCACATGGTCTGAAACATTTTAGTCTTGGTTTGCCTCTGCCATGTCTCCCTTGCACTTTCCCCTCCAAGATTACCTCCAGTATGGTATTGTCTCTTCACATGATCTAAAACATTTTAGTCTTGGTTTGCCTCTGCCATTTCTCCCTTGCACTTTCCCCTCCAAGATTACCTCCAGTACGGTATTGTCTCTTCACATGGTCTGAAACATTTTAGTCTTGGTTTGCCTCTGCCATGTCTCCCTTGCACTTTCCCCTCCAAGATTACCTCCAGTACGGTATTGTCTCTTCACATGGTCTGAAACATTTTAGTCTTGGTTTGCCTCTGCCATGTCTCCCTTGCACTTTCCCCTCCAAGATTACCTTCTGTATGGTATTGTCTCTTCACATGATCTAAAACATTTTAGTCTTGGTTTTCCTCTGCCATGTCTCCCTTGCACTTTCCCCTCCAAGATTACCTTCAGTACGGTATTGTCTCTTCACATGGTCTGAAACATTTTAGTCTTGGTTTGCCTCTGCCATGTCTCCCTTGCACTTTCCCCTCCAAGATTACCTCCAGTATGGTATTGTCTCTTCACATGGTCTGAAACATTTTAGTCTTGGTTTGCCTCTGCCATGTCTCACTTGCACTTTCCCCTCCAAGATTACCTTCAGTACGGTATTGTCTCTTCACATGGTCTGAAACATTTTAGTCTTGGTTTGCCTCTGCCATGTCTCCCTTGCACTTTCCCCTCCAAGATTACCTCCAGTACGGTATTGTCTCTTCACATGGTCTGAAACATTTTAGTCTTGGTTTGCCTCTGCCATGTCTCCCTTGCACTTTCCCCTCCAAGATTACCTCCAGTACGGTATTGTCTCTTCACATGGTCTGAAACATTTTAGTCTTGGTTTGCCTCTGCCATGTCTCCCTTGCACTTTCCCCTCCAAGATTACCTCTAGTATGGTATTGTCTCTTCACATGGTCTGAAACATTTTAGTCTTGGTTTGCCTCTGCCATGTCTCCCTTGCACTTTCCCCTCCAAGATTACCTTCTGTATGGTATTGTCTCTTCACATGGTCTAAAACATTTTAGTCTTGGTTTGCCTCTGCCATGTCTCCCTTGCACTTTCCCCTCCAAGATTACCTTCTGTATGGTATTGTCTCTTCACATGATCTAAAACATTTTAGTCTTGGTTTGCCTCTGCCATTTCTCCCTTGCACTTTCCCCTCCAAGATTACCTCCAGTACGGTATTGTCTCTTCACATGGTCTGAAACATTTTAGTCTTGGTTTGCCTCTGCCATGTCTCCCTTGCACTTTCCCCTCCAAGATTACCTCCAGTGCGGTATTGTCTCTTCACATGATCTAAAACATTTTAGTCTTGGTTTGCCTCTGCCATGTCTCCCTTGCACTTTCCCCTCCAAGATTATTTTCAGTATGGTATTGTCTCTTCACATGGTCTGAAACATTTTAGTCTTGGTTTGCCTCTGCCATGTCTCCCTTGCACTTTCCCCTCCAAGATTACCTTCTGTATGGTATTGTCTCTTCACATGGTCTAAAACATTTTAGTCTTGGTTTGCCTCTGCCATGTCTCCCTTGCACTTTCCCCTCCAAGATTACCTCCAGTACGGTATTGTCTCTTCACATGGTCTGAAACATTTTAGTCTTGGTTTGCCTCTGCCATGTCTCCCTTGCACTTTCCCCTCCAAGATTACCTCCAGTATGGTATTGTCTCTTCACATGATCTAAAACATTTTAGTTGTTTTGCTCAAATTGTGTTAAGTAGTTCTTAACTAATTGTTCTGATTCAGAACATTATTTGTCTCTTTTTTTCCTTCCACCCAATTCCTCCTTTTTTATATAAATCGAAATTTCAAGAGCTTCAATTTTCTGATCTATTTACCTATTTAATGTCCATGTTTCTGCACTATACAGGAGGGAATATTGAGTAGATATCTATCTTTCTTTCGTTCGCCTGAAATATTGTCTATATCTGCAATGTCGTTTCCTGTATATCCTCATCAAGGCCAGCTCCTTGTCGTGGGGATGGGGCTTAACAGTCACCAGGGACTGAAAACCTGGCCAGGCATTCCTACACCCGAGCAAGACCACAGTCTGCTCTAGCAAGTTTAAGTGATGAAGATGGAGGCAACCAGCCAAAAGGCACACTACAACAATCAGGATGCCACGCACTCACGCCAATGAGTAGATATAACATACTTGTAGTTTTAGTTCTGGTGTTATCTGCTTTAATATGAGTATATTTTTCATGTTAAAATTGGTCTCTGTATTATGATTGTAAAAGTAAGTAAGTAAAGTACCCCTGTCACGCCAAGTGGCGTATAGGGAATATGGTGTTAGTGACCATAAATTTTACAGACCTTCAGCACATGATTTTTGGGGTAATGTGGTCGGTATTACGCCCGTGCTGCTTTACTTTCCCAGAAAAAAATCTGGTACCCATTTAAGGCTGGGTGAACCTGGAAGCTGTCGGTTGGGATCGAACCCTACCCCTTGTCCTTTGTAGTCCAGTTCACTAACTACTGAGCTATCGCGGCTCCTGTATTATGATTGCTGATTTTAATATTTGTGTATCATTTCATCTTTCCTTTTTGTTGTCTGGATGTATCTGATTTTCTGTGGTTTTATTAACCTTTAGATTATGATACCATAAGTAAAAATTACCACATCAAAACACAAATTATTAAAAATTTGATACTTTGCAGAGTTCAAACATTACCCCCCTCCATGTACCTTCCTAATTACTACTTCTAGTGACCCACGGTCCACGACACAGGGAAGAAATTATTCTTTTCTTAAACCAGTTTCAATTATTTTGTTTTGAATGTTTCATTACCAGTTAGCTATGTAGGATTAGTTTTAATTTACTGTGTATAATATCTGTGTGTGTGTGGTTTGTTTGTTCCTGCTGAAGGCCTGTTGAGCAGAAACGTCGTTCAAATTTGTGTCGTCTATCAATCACGTAAAGCTTTTACCATTCCATTTTTCTATTTTTGTAAAAATTAACCTTTACAGTTAGCTTTACTGCAGCTTCGCATTTTAATGCATTCTTTTGCATTTCTTGGCTATAACCCCTTCTGGTGACCCCTAAGTATTTAATTTGTTTCTGGTGATGTAGGATTTCCTCCGACCCCCCGACCAGGGAATTTTCCTTGGTTGTTGGCGACATCAAACAATCCTACAAATAATTCTTTGAGGTAGCCGAGCCTATGGGCGGCCGTCTGAATAAACAAATAATACGTCCAGTCCGAGTGGTCAAATTTGGGTCATAAATCAACCTGAGACAGATAATCTGAGTTCCCTGTGTGTCTAATTGCACACAGCTGTGTGTCAAAAGTTCAAAGATAATACTATTTTTAGTGCTCCTGATGTTACAATTAAGTGGTAGTATTTTGTACTACGGAATGTAATGAAGCGAGCCATAGGTGGGTATCATAATTAAAGGTTAACATTGTTTTGTGTCCACAGAATATCCAGTATAACTCCAGGTTCAGCATAGGGGGAGCTGATTACTTCATTCCCACAATGCCTCAGGCCCAGCGGGGCTTCTTCACACCAGCAAGTGTTCCATCCATTAGACAACCCAATTTCCCATGGACAGTACAGGCTGCAGGTTGGCTTTTATTTTTGCATCTTTGGCCACATTAATTTTAGATTATGTTTATAACATTTGTGAGATGTTACTCAAATCTAATGGACTTTGTACACATTGTATGATTGTGACTGCAAATGTGGTTATGCCTCCGGTGCGACCCAAGACGGCAGTGTCTTTTCGCCGGTTCGTTAATTAATTTTTAAATTTCATTGATGTGGGCTTCTGAATGAAGAAAATAAAAGCTCACTGTGTATCCATGTGCCGAAGAGCTGATTGACTGGGGTTGGTCAGTTTATAACGTGGAAACGGGTTCCGGACCATGCGACTGAGTGCGCATGAGTCTAGACCATCCACAGCATCGACTTTCAGCAACAATATCAACAAGAAGTATTCAGATGAAACCTAAATGACAACATCGAAAAAGGAAAACAAGAAAAGACAAACGTTCTGGAATGTGTACCAAATGTTTGAAGTGCAAGAAGCTAGGCATAAAGTATGTGCGCATTACATACTGGAGCTGTCCCTCAATAAATCAATGATGGCCTATTCTTGATAAGCTACTGTGCAGCGCAGTCATAATGATTAACACTTCTTGGCGTTAGGACAGTTAGTGCCCCTGGATTTCACTGTTTCTACACTAGACAACACCTTGGACAGACCATCCTTGTGCGAAATAACATGGTGGCAACTGAGATTGATATGTCAGCGTGAGACATTGAAGATTTGTAGAGTAGCCACTAGAACAGGGGACTCTAATAGTGTCTTAGACCTGGCACTGGTGTCTTCCACCTTCGCACAGGTTTGCAGGTGGAGTGTACTGGGATTCCACAGAAATATCACTATCAATGTGTCATCCTAATTGTGAAAGGCAAAAATAGAAGTCAGAACAGCAAGCTTTATTGAGTTATTACCACATTCCACTATGAGAACACAGACCAGAGCATCATTAACAAAATCAGGCATAGGAAACAGAGTGCCCTCACAGGAGGCAGGAGAGATGGATGCAGCCGCCCTGGAGGAATGTAGAAGTTGAGAAAGCATGGCGGAACAAGACACAAAAGACCAAGACGTTGCAGAAAGCCAGCCAGAAATAATGGAAGAACACAACCTGAGATCTTGAAGCATCTGAAAGAAGAGGTTGACCATAAAATGATGCACTTTAAAATATGTGCTAAGCAAGCTAAGGATGCCAAGTGAGATGTACAACACGACATAGAGGCATTCCAGAGCACAGGCCAGATATGGCACAAATCTGATGAGAGCAAAGGGAAGGCCCTGCTTGCCCGCTACACTGAGCAGATGGACCAAAGAAATGAGGCTGTAAGAATGAGGATACGGGGTTCACTCTCAGAATTATGTGAGGAGGTAGTGCTGGGAGATGTTTTCACGATCAGAACTGATGCCATTCGCACATTTCGATGTCTTCGAAGGCTTCCACAGAATAGAGGGGACATGTGCTGCTGCTATAGATCTAAAGGATACATACAACAGAGTACCATTTGAATACCTCATGGGACGCACCAAGATGGAAGCATGATCGCGAGCGATCGTTAAACAATGTTTAATTTGAACATCACATTATTTGTTATCACAGCGAGTTGGCGGATTTTTTGAAATGTAAATACGGTTTGATAATAAATGTTTGTAAACAGTTCATTAACCACCGCTGTAGATCAAATCTTTAATCTGGTGGCTTCATTTGAGACCTTGGAAGTTAATGACCTAATTTGTGCAGCCGGTTGGTTTCGGACGAATTGTACGTTACAATGTCACTGCTATAATGACTCAGTTTGTGACAAAACTACAGGGATATGCCCAAACAATGACAGTTGTCAGCGTGAATATTTCGGACCCCAGTGTCAGTACTTGGATCTCGTTTACAAATACGCCCAAAAATCTGAACCTACTTTCCTGTTTGATAACAATGACATCACATGGAATCCGGACACAGACTCTACATCAGTTGAGGCAACTCTCAATCAATCTTTGCCGTTCTCCTGGTTTAGGATTTGTGTGAGTGACTTAACATATCCAGACAGTTTCACGGTAAAACTAAATGGTTCTGCCTCATGTAACAAGGAATCAAGGTTTGTACTTAGTTCGCACGAGATTGATGTCTTTGGCTCTGGGGCTGGTCTGATCAACAAGTTACGGATTGAAGGGGCGATAGTTGCAAATACCTGCTCCATCTACATTGGTGGGGGTCGGAATGTGGCTCTCAAACAGAACACAAACAAGACCGACACATTTAATGCTTGCTATACAGGAGACAGATGTGGACCAGAGGCTGCAGTTAATGGCAAAACAAAGATCAATCTCTATGACAATGACTGCACACACAATTGAGAAGTGGAACCAATTCTGTTTACTGGTATCTGAACTATGCCACGTCCCGGAAGATTCACACCATTCGAATTTATCATCGAGCTAGCTCTATGATTCGGGTAAAGAATGCCACTCTAAAGGCTTTCTCTGACAGTGGCGGTGTAGTGTTCCAGTATAATGATATATCATACCCAAACATTTCTGTGAACACTATTGTAGTCACCACACAAGCAATTGTCTGGATGGGCATTGGTCGTTTTGTGTAGTGGGTGCTGCAAAAGATACAACGTCATCATCGGTACGTGTCACGGCAACTGTTCACATGGGATCTATGGACACGACTGCTCCGGGTCGTGTCTTAGTGTATGTCTTTTATGTGAGGAAAAATCCAGAAAATGCCTACAATGTAAACGTCCTGGCTATATCTGTAGTGACACTTGTCCCGATGGTAATTTTGGGTTACAGTGCAAACAGACGTGTTCTGATGGCTGTGACATCATTTGTGACCCGGAAAGTACAGACTTTACGTGCAAGGAAACGTAATACAGATCAGACTGCACTCTCAAATGTCCGGAAAACTGTTTCAACGACACCTGTGAACAGTCAACCGGGAACAATACATGCAAGGGAACGCTCTACGGGTCAGACTGCACTCTCAAATCTCCGGACAACTGTTTGAACGAAAACTTGGGAACAGTTCATCGGGGCCTGCATTTCGTCTGTCGATGATTCCCACGTTAAGAATACTACAACAAACCCAAGCATATGGATACCTTAATGTGTTTCTGTGCTGGACATGGTTCATTTCTTGGTGTTTTTCCGTGAAGCCATGGCTCATATCTTGATGTGTTTCTGTGCTAGCCATGGTTCATATCTTAGCTTGTGTGTGTGTGTGCTGGCCATGACTCATATCTTGGTGTGTGTCATGTTAGTCATATCTCATATCTTGGTGTGTCCTTGTTAATCATGTCTCATATCGTTATGTGTGTATGTATTTAGTCATATCTCATATCTTAGTGTGTATCTGTGTTAGTCATGTGTCACATCTTTGTGTGTGCATGTTTGGGCTAGATATCTCATATCTTTGTGTGCATGTTTATGTTAGTCATATCTCATATCTTTGTGTGTGCATACCTTTGTATGTTACATCTCATATACTTGTGTGTGTATGTCTATGTTGATCATATCTCATATCTTTGTGTGCATGTCTATGTTACGCACGTGTCATATCTTTGTGTGTGCATGTCTATGTCAGTCATATCTGATATCTTTATGTGCATGTTTATGTTAGTCATGTGTCATATATCTTGATGTGTGTCAGTGTTAGTCATGCCTCGTATCGCTGTGTGCAAGTCTGTGTTGGTCACATCTCCTATCTTTGTGTGTGCATGTCTGTGTTAGTCACCTCTAGTGACTCGGGCAGATGGTGCTCGTAAACCTGGGAGGGCCGACCATCTAAGGGCAGAATCCCCCTACAGAAAAGATCATCTGCTGCCTTGCAGGAAGATTGGGGACAATCAAAGGCTAAGGAATGCAAACCTGAATAAAATGCTGGCTGAAATCGGATGCACTGGGCCACTGGCGCAGAACACAGTGCAACGTTTTAACGGGTGTTCAATTCAGAGTGGATCTGGCAGACTCTAATTGTGATGTTCTGCCTGTGGGGGCGATCAACACACTTAACCTGACAGCAGACTTCATGTGAGAGTCTGGGATCCTACTCTGATTGAGTCCTGATCGCAGAGAGAGAGATATCTCATGCACATACTCCTCAAACTGGCGGTACACCCCTTCCTCATTAGATGGATCGCTATAGCACTTTTTCAGACCTGTGGTCGCAATATCAGTTGACCAAGACCTAGCAGTTTTACCTCCTTGAGGTCTCCCCTGGTAACAGTCTGCGTCAAAATAGGCTGGCTAACAGAAGCTAAGATTGACGTGTTCCCTGTAGTGGTGGCTGTTACTGATATAGAGGACCCAGTATTGCAGTACCTCTGGGCTGGACTAGTAGTTTCCCAGCATAGCCTGGGACAGACGAACTCCAACTTCTCCAGTAAGAGCCGGGAATGTCAAGAAAGCCATTATGACACGCCACATCAAATTAGTCAAGGGGCAATCTGCCCACATCAACGCATGGCAATCCGTCAACAACAGAGGAAGGTGATACTCGGATGTGGAAGTTAGTCATTCATCCGTGCCAACATCCATTTGTCCAGGGCTGCCACAAGGCTCACCATTGTCACTAGGTCTATTTAACGTGTACACAATAACGATCACGGAACAACTGCTGGATGGGAGGGGAAGAACTATGACTTTTGCTGATGACATTCTGGTATATTGACAGGGAAGAGACAGGCAGGAGATCGCCTCCACAATGCAAGATGAATTTGACAGCATTTCTTCCTTGTGTGGAGTATGAGGTGCATTGATTAATCCTAATAAAACATCAGTTGCATGGTTCTCACTTAACAATCATATCGTTAACACGGAAACACTGGTGGTATGAATGGGAGCTGGAGAAGTGACCAGGGACAAGGTGATGACATACCTCGGAGTTAAGTTTGATTGCAGCCTGTGTTTTCGGGGACCACGTCGACCATTTGATAACAAAATCCCACAAAGGATTAGCCACCTTGATGGTCGTGGCAGCTGCCAACATCGAGCAATTACAGCATCAACCTAGCAATTCTTACTGTCAGTAGACACAAACTGACAGGCTGGAGAAAATATAGAATGTACACATGATCTGGAGTCTTCGCTGGACACTTCGTGATTGCTGATGATCCATGTCTTCCATATTCCCTTAAGATTGTTCCATGTCTTCCATATTCCCTTTAGATTGTTTCATGCCTTCCATATTCCCTTAAGATTGTTCAATGTCTTCCATATTCCCTTAAGATTGTTCCATACCTTCCATATTCCCTTAAGATTGTTCCATACCTTCCATATTCCCTTAAGATTGTTCCATACCTTCCATATTCCCTTAAGATTGTTCCATACCTTCCATATTCCCTTAAGATTGTTCCATACCTTCCATATTCCCTTAAGATTGTTCCATACCTTCCATATTCCCTTAAGATTGTTCCATGTCTTCCATATTCCCTTAAGATTGTTTCATGCCTTCCATATTCCCTTAAGATTGTTCCATGTCTTCTATATTCCCTTAAGATTGTTCCATGTCTTCCATATTCCCTTAAGATTGTTCCATGTCTTCCATATTCCCTTAAGATTGTTCCATACCTTCCACATTCCCTTAAGATTGTTCCATGTCTTCCATATTCCCTTAAGATTTTTCCATACCTTCCACATTCCCTTAAGATCGTTCCACGTCTTCCATATTCCCTTAAGATTGTTCCATACCTTAAGATTGTTCCATACCTTCCATATTCCCTTAAGATTGTTCCATGTCTTCCATATTCCCTTAAGATTTTTCCATACCTTCCATATTCCCTTAAGATTGTTCCATGTCTTCCATATTCCCTTAAGATTGTTCCATGTCTTCCATATTCCCTTAAGATTGTTCCATACCTTCCATATTCCCTTAAGATTGTTCCATGTCTTCCATATTCCCTTAAGATTGTTCCATGTCTTCCATATTCCCTTAAGATTGTTCCATACCTTCCATATTCCCTTAAGATTGTTCCATACCTTCCATATTCCCTTAAGATTGTTCCATGTCTTCTATATTCCCTTAAGATTGTTCCATACCTTCCATATTCCCTTAAGATTGTTCCATGTCTTCCATATTCCCTTCACCTCTTCTTTTCCTTCTCCAAGCAACAACAGCTGATCTATAGGCTCAGCCTCTCTACTGATAACCAAATATCAAAGAGTTCTACAAAAGCCATTCTGGAGTCAAAGTATTGGGCCGCAAGTCACAATTATTTTGTTTGCTGCAGTTGACTATCCTTTAGAGGGCATACATTAAGGTTGGTTGTGAATAAACACCACATACATGTGAACATTACATTTCTATCAAAGAGAATTCATTCATTTTCATTTCCCTGATAACAGCAAATAGCGTAGAAGTCATAGTTCTCCACGATTGCTGCATAGTTCTCCACGATTGCTGTTAGTTTCTTATGGGTCACGGAAGAGCTTACCCTCGCAGTTTTTCTGTGAGGCGCTTCTCTTGATCTGCTTTTTTACCGCCCCATTACCATTGAAGAGAATCAAGTACATAATATTCTTCAATGGTTTCTGAGATGAAATTGTCAGATAGGTATGCAATAGTGATGTTCTGATAGTTAAATTAACTTGGGTCGTGTCAGTGTTTGTGTTTTTGTTTCTTGATCATTTCAATATGAACAATCTTATCCTTCTAGGCTGAACATTTTCTCAATATTCAGAACCTTTACTTGCATGTTGCCACAAGTTTTCAGAACTTGCTAAGTCAGTTCCGAGCAAGACCTCCAACATCTCAAGATCAAATGCGTCCCACGGCAGTGAACTTGCATCCAATCACAGGCCAAGATGAGCCACGATAGCTCAGTGGTTAGTGAACTGGACTACAAAGGACAAGAGGTAGGGTTCGATCAAAACCGACGGCTTCCGGGTTCACCCAACCTTTAATGGGTACCAGATTTTTTTCTGGGAAAGTAAAGCAGCACGGGCATAATACCAACCACATTACCCCAAAAATCATGTGCCGAAGATCCGTAAAATATATGGTCACAAACACCATATTCCCTATATGCTACTTGGCGTGACGTGGGCACTTTACTTTTTTTTTTTTTTTTTATAATCACAGGCCAGCTTGTAACGACGGTTAATCCTTGTGGAGTGACACAGGGAGTTTCTGCAATGGCCGCACCAGGATTCATGCCTGCGGTGTACCCACATGGACCAAGACCTACATCAATATACCCTGAAAAATACATTTCACCGGTGAGATTTTGATATTTAGTTTCTTCTTCTTTGGGATGTGTTTATTTTTTATTATTATTTATTTTTTGTTTGTTTGTTGAATATTTCATTTTTGTGTGTGAGTTTTGTCTGTTGTAAAGAGAAATGCTACTACTCCCCTTGTTGCATATTGTAACAAAAGTACAAATTATAACTGTAAAGCTATTCTTTTTTTAATTCTCAAAGTAACATTTTAGCTTTAATCTTGGAAATTTTGTAGCAACTTAAGGTTAATGTTCTGAGCCATGTACCTTCCACTCGTACATAAAATGAATATTTTTTTATTTTTATTTTTTCTTATTATTTTGTGGGTTTGCTAGACAGATCTTGCGAAGTCCCTCTAGGAACTGAACTTTGCATGATAATCTGGTTTTCCCTGGTAGCACAAGGGTTCCACGCCACACAGGCAGATAACTCAGACTTTTGGAGGTACTCATATTTTTTCCATGATGAGTAATTCACATTTCAACCTGGGGACTGATTGGTCTCAAAACGTAGAGGTTATGAGTTCAAATGCCGTCTGCATCAGTTTTTTTTTTTTTTTATTTATGATTTCTCTCTGCAGCTACCACTGCTGGTCTCAGCAGCGAGGCCCGGATAATTTATGAAAGTGGTTTCATGTGTGATAACATATAAAATGTGAAATTTGTGCAACATGTAAATATTTATTTATGTAACGATGATATGAAGTAGTCGAGCTTGTAACAAAAACATCAAAGAAGGGCAAGTCTGAGTTTTTGAGGATGCAATATTACGTTATGGTTATGGAAGGCCCCGGTATCACTGCAAATGAATTAAAATCCATAATTGCTCAACCGCCCGTGCCAGTGGAATCATCCAAATTGATATCTCATCAACCAAACAAAGAAAGGTAGCTGCAGTCCCCATCATAGCAGTCTCAGCACACGCCAAAAGACGTAAGACGAAGGCACTTAACTCAGTAGCTCCTGCATCAAGCCGGACTTTGAATATGAGGAAACTACAATAAGGAACATTTTTCAGACACAGCCTTTAACGGTTCCTGCCGCCTATCCGCCATATTGACTGGAAATTTATCTTATTATCTTAATTTTTTAGATTTATCTTAATATTACAGAGCAATATTAGATTTTTAACCAAAACATTTTTTTGCCCCCCGTTTGCCACCTTTCACCTCTGGCAAAGACCTTAGAGATGGGAATTGAATTTTGTGTGTTAATCTGTTTTTCCATGGCAGTCGTGTGCACATGGGTCTTTTGCCGCACAGGAAGATAACTGAAACTTTGAAGGTACTAATATTTTTTCCAGCGATGAGTGATTGACGTTTCCAGCCAGGCCTCATTGCTGAGAATGCTGCTTCATTGGTTGCCACAGAGAGAAATCATAAATAAAAATCCTAAATGGTGCAGCTGTGATTTGAACTCAAAACCGCTCTGTCTCGAAACCGTCGTCTTGCCTTGAGACCAACCAGTCCCCCGACCAAAACATTATGCTGGAACTTCCTATAACTTTTAGCGTCTAAGTGAAGAAGCTTGTCTATTTTAATTTCTGTCAATACGCAAAGAGACAAATCAACTCAAATATCAATGAAAAATAACTGTGAATCAGTTCTAATCAAATAAAATGATGGAAATGGCAGTACAAGATCACTAACATAGAATTATAGAAATGTACCAGTCAAATAACTGTGGATAAAAAAGATACAGTGAAGATGATAACACTGGATAGAATAACATAATGTGGAAGCCAACTGAGAGTATTACACAAGCCCTTTTTTTAAATCCCCAAGGAGAAAGACAAAGAGGAAGACCTAAATATTCTTGGAGAAGACAGATGGAAGCAGAGATGAAGATGATGAGGAAGACATTGAATGATGTTAAAAGAATAGCAAGAAACAAAACAGCTTGGAAAGTGTTTGTTGAAGACCTATGCTCCACAGGGAGCTGAAAGGTAGTTTGTTGAAGACCTATGCTCCACAGGGAGCTGAAAGGTAGAAGAAGAGTTCTAATTATACAGGTCATTTTAAAAAAAATATCTTCTGTTTTAGTCTCAGCAGTCAGTTCTGATCACAGGACAGGAGCCGCTGACTGCCAGTATGTTGGCTGCTGCCCCTCCACAGGAGCAGAAACAGATGCTGGGCGAGCGACTGTTCCCACTCATCCAGCGTATGTACCCAGACCTGGCCAGCAAGATCACTTGTATGGTGTTGGAGATTGACAACTCTGAGCTTTTTCACATGCTGGAGTCGAAGGAAATGCTCAAACTCAAGGTAACAACGAAGACTCCTTCAGCAACTATTCTGCATTAGTATTTATTGGCATTAATACATCAATTTAGGTGATGGCACGCCTCAGAGCAGCAGAGCTGAAAGTTGTCAGCGGCCCACAGATGATGACTTGCACCAGGATCAGTGAACCAGAACCACCCAGACCCTGCTCTGCCCCTCCATGGTGCCACCAGTAACAGACTAACCTGTCTAGTCTGGCCTGGTGATTAGGGATCAAAGAGAGAAGACAACCCAGTACTCAAAAATGTTGTGCTGAAGTCGGATGTGTTGGGTCGAAAGGCCTAAATATCACAGTTATACTGCAAACCACAACACAGAGACACCCACTTCACATCCTTTTAAGGGCGGATCATGAGGAGATGTACACCTTTAGTTGTTGGGCAAATGCAAGCAATTTAACATTGACATTACATGACAAAGTGTTTTATCCTGTGGATGATATTCTTGATTGTTTTATCCTTTGGATGATATTCTTGATTGTTTTATCCTTTGGATGATATTCTTGATTGTTTTATCCTTTGGATGATATTCTTGATTGTTTTATCCTTTGGATGATATTCTTGATTGTTTTATCCTTTGGATGATATTCTTGATTGTTTTATCCTTTTGGATGATATTCTTGATTGTTTTATCCTTTTGGATGATATTCTTGATTGTTTTATCCTTTTGGATGATATTCTTGATTGTTTTATCCTTTTGGATGATGTTCTTGATTGTTTTATCCTTTTGGATGATGTTCTTGATTGTTTTATCCTTTTGGATGATGTTCTTGATTGTTTTATCCTTTGGATGATGTTCTTGATTGTTTTATCCTTTTGGATGATGTTCTTGATTGTTTTATCCTTTTGGATGATATTCTTGATTGTTTTATCCTTTGGATGATATTCTTGATTGTTTTATCCTTTGGATGATATTCTTGATTGTTTTATCCTTTTGGATGATACTCTTGATTGTTTTATCCTTTGGATGATATTCTTGATTGAAAATATATACAGAAACATATAGTTAGATGCTCTCTGGGGTTTATACTTGGCAGCCGTGGTGAGGATTTAAAAACATTAGCTCCTATTCTTGACCTAAAATGCTAAATTCCAGTTCTTGACCTAAAACGCTAAGTTCCAGTTCTTGACCTAAAACGCTAAGTTCCAGCTCTTGACCTAAAACGCTAAGTTCCAGTTCTTGACCTAAAACGCTAAGTTCCAGTTCTTGACCTAAAACGTTAAGTTCCAGTTCTTGACCTAAAACGTTAAGTTCCAGTTCTTGACCTAAAACGCTAAGTTCCAGTTCTTGACCTAAAACGTTACGTTCCAGTTCTTGACCTAAAATGCTAAATTCCAGTTCTTGACCTAAAACGCTAAGTTCCAGTTCTTGACCTAAAACGCTAAGTTCCAGCTCTTGACCTAAAACGCTAAGTTCCAGTTCTTGACCTAAAACGCTAAGTTCCAGTTCTTGACCTAAAACGCTAAGTTCCAGCTCTTGACCTAAAACGTTACGTTCCAGTTCTTGATCTAAAACGCTAAGTTCCAGTTCTTGATCTAAAATGCTAAGTTCCAGCTCTTGATCTAAAACGCTAAGTTCCAGCTCTTGATCTAAAACGCTAAGTTCCAGTTCTTGACCTAAAACGCTAAGTTCCAGCTCTTGACCTAAAACGCTAAGTTCCAGCTCTTGACCTAAAACGCTAAGTTCCAGCTCTTGATCTAAAACGTTAAGTTCCAGTTCTTGACCTAAAACGCTAAGTTCCAGCTCTTGACCTAAAACGCTAAGTTCCAGCTCTTGACCTAAAACGCTAAGTTCCAGCTCTTGATCTAAAACGTTAAGTTCCAGTTCTTGACCTAAAACGCTAAGTTCCAGCTCTTGACCTAAAACGCTAAGTTCCAGCTCTTGACCTAAAACGCTAAGTTCCAGCTCTTGACCTAAAACGCTAAGTTCCAGCTCTTGACCTAAAACGCTAAGTTCCAGTTCTTGACCTAAAACGCTAAGTTCCAGCTCTTGACCTAAAACGCTAAGTTCCAGCTCTTGACCTAAAACGCTAAGTTCCAGCTCTTGACCTAAAACGCTAAGTTCCAGCTCTTGACCTAAAACGCTAAGTTCCAGCTCTTGACCTAAAACGCTAAGTTCCAGCTCTTGACCTAAAACGTTAAGTTCCAGCTCTTGACCTAAAACGTTAAGTTCCAGTTCTTGACCTAAAACGTTAAGTTCCAGTTCTTGACCTAAAACGCTAAGTTCCAGTTCTTGACCTAAAACGTTAAGTTCCAGTTCTTGACCTAAAACGCTAAGTTCCAGTTCTTGACCTAAAACGCTAAGTTCCAGTTCTTGACCTAAAACGTTAAGTTCCAGCTCTTGACCTAAAACGTTAAGTTCCAGTTCTTGACCTAAAACGCTAAGTTCCAGTTCTTGACCTAAAACGTTAAGTTCCAGCTCTTGACCTAAAACGTTAAGTTCCAGTTCTTGACCTAAAACGCTAAGTTCCAGTTCTTGACCTAAAACGTTAAGTTCCAGCTCTTGACCTAAAACGCTAAGTTCCAGCTCTTGACCTAAAACGCTAAGTTCCAGTTCTTGACCTAAAACGCTAAGTTCCAGTTCTTGACCTAAAACGTTAAGTTCCAGCTCTTGACCTAAAACGCTAAGTTCCAGCTCTTGACCTAAAACGTTAAGTTCCAGCTCTTGACCTAAAACGCTAAGTTCCAGTTCTTGACCTAAAACGTTAAGTTCCAGCTCTTGACCTAAAACGTTAAGTTCCAGTTCTTGACCTAAAACGCTAAGTTCCAGTTCTTGACCTAAAACGTTACGTTCCAGTTCTTGATCTAAAACGCTAAGTTCCAGCTCTTGACCTAAAACGCTAAGTTCCAGTTCTTGACCTAAAACGCTAAGTTCCAGTTCTTGACCTAAAACGTTACGTTCCAGTTCTTGACCTAAAACGCTAAGTTCCAGCTCTTGACCTAAAACGCTAAGTTCCAGCTCTTGACCTAAAACGTTACGTTCCAGTTCTTGATCTAAAACGCTAAGTTCCAGCTCTTGACCTAAAACGCTAAGTTCCAGCTCTTGACCTAAAACGTTACGTTCCAGTTCTTGACCTAAAACGTTAAGTTCCAGCTCTTGACCTAAAACGCTAAGTTCCAGCTCTTGACCTAAAACGCTAAGTTCCAGCTCTTGACCTAAAACGCTAAGTTCCAGTTCTTGACCTAAAACGCTAAGTTCCAGCTCTTGACCTAAAACGTTACGTTCCAGTTCTTGATCTAAAACGCTAAGTTCCAGTTCTTGACCTAAAACGCTAAGTTCCAGCTCTTGACCTAAAACGCTAAGTTCCAGTTCTTGACCTAAAACGTTAAGTTCCAGCTCTTGACCTAAAACGCTAAGTTCCAGTTCTTGACCTAAAACGCTAAGTTCCAGCTCTTGACCTAAAACGTTACGTTCCAGTTCTTGATCTAAAACGCTAAGTTCCAGCTCTTGACCTAAAACGCTAAGTTCCAGCTCTTGACCTAAAACGCTAAGTTCCAGCTCTTGACCTAAAACGCTAAGTTCCAGTTCTTGACCTAAAACGCTAAGTTCCAGTTCTTGACCAAAATTTTTTGGTCAAACTCATCTTTTTTTTTAAACACCTGTTTTCACCATAAATAATTGTTGTACATTTCAGCATCTTTGGTTGATTGATCCTTTGTTGTAGAATCTTTAGTTGTTGGATATAACCTCGTTTGTTCGTTTTAGTTCTCCCTTTTCTTTCTTTTTCTGTCGTTCCCCGATGACTACCAAAGGAATTAGTTTCCCCACTTCATCATCCGTCCTTAGAAGGACATAAGTGGGTGTAGATATGTCATGATGTAGTTGGCAGTAAGTAAAAAAAAGTAAAGAGCCCCTGTCACGCCAAGTGGTGTATAGGGAATATGGTGCTAGTGGCCATAATTTTTACAGACTTTTGGCAGATGATTTTTGGGGTAATGTGGTCAGTATTACGCCCGTGCCGCTTTACTTTCCCAGAAAAAATCCGGTTCCCATTAAAGGCTGGGTGAACCCGGAAAGTTCAATCAGGATTGAACCCTACCTCTTGTCCTTTGTAGTCCAGTTCACTAACCACTAAGCTATCACGGTTCCATAGTTGGCAGTAGAACTGTGATATTTGCGTCTTTTGGCCCAGCACATCCAATTTCGGCTTGTTATTTTTAGTATCAGGTTGCCTTCCCACTTCGATCCCTACTCGCTTGGCCAGACTAGACAGGTTAGTCTGTTTCTAGAGGCACCGCTAAGAGATGCAGGTATAGCGTGGAACGAATTCAAAACAAATGAATATATTAGAGAAATCACCAATCAACCACTAATATCATTAGTAATCAAGAAAAGATATTGGACATATGTTGGACATGTGATGAAAAGAGATAATAACCGAATAGCAAAGCAAGCCCTCAGATGGGAAACATGTAGGAGGAAAAGAGGCTGACCCAGAGAAACACTGAGAACATTGATCTGAGAGGCAAAAGCAGCAGGAATCAGCTCCCTCGATGAGATTGAGATGCTTGCACAGAACAGTGACAAATGGCGGGATTTGATAAAAGATCTTTACAATGATTGAGACTGTTAGGAACAAAATTTAGAAAAAGAGAAAGAGTATCTGGGTCTATGCCCTATGGACTGTCCACTGCTCGAAAGGTCAATAGATAGACTGGTTGGTTGGTTGGCTAGCTGGCAGGGTGAGGTAAGGTAAGGTAAGATAAGTAGGATTCTATCTATCTATCTATTGACCTTTCGAGCCGTAATTAGACCAAGATACACCTTCTCCTATATGATTAATTAAAGATATTTTATCAATCTCGCCATCTGTCTCTGTTCTGTGCAAGCAGTTAATTGAGGGAGCCGATTATCAATGTTCTTCTCAGTGTCTCCTGGGTCTGTACTATTCGATTATTATCTCTTCTCATCACATGGTTGTATTACTGAGATATTTATTTTTCTGGTTTTGAATACTAGATTTTATTTATTTTCTGGTTCAACTATTAGGATTAGATTACATAAAATTTTTGATTAACTAGATTAGTTTTATTTCCTGGTTGTACTAGATTTTATTTTCTGGTTGTACTAGATTTTATTTTCTGGTTATACTAGATTTTATTTTCTGGTTAACTAGATTTTATTTTCTGGTTAAACTAGATTATTTTTTTCTGGTTATACTAGATTTTATTTTCTTGTTATACTAGATTTTATTTTTTGGTTATACTAGATTTTATTTTCTGGTTAAACTAGATTTTATTTTCTGGTTAAACTAGATTATTTTTTTCTGGTTATACTAGATGTTATTTTCTTGTTATACTAGATTTTATTTTCTGGTTATACTAGATGTTGTTTTCTTGTTATACTAGATTTTATTTTCTGGTTATACTAGATTTTATTTTCTTGTTATACTAGATTTTATTTTCTGGTTATACTAGATGTTATTTTCTTGTTATACTAGATTTTATTTTCTTGTTATACTAGATTTTATTTTCTTGTTATACTAGATGTTATTTTCTTGTTATACTAGATTTTATTTTCTTGTTATACTAGATTTTATTTTCTTGTTATACTAGATTTTGAGACAGAGAATGAACTACAAGAAATGATAGACATAATAGTAAAAAAAAAAAGCATCAAGAAAGGTCTCGGTCTGAATAGTAAGAAAACAGAAGTAATGAAGAAACAATCATCACCAGCATACAGCATAAAAATAAACAGGACAAATTTGAAACAAGTGCAACGTTTCAAATACTTGGGCACAATAAAACATCAGATAGAAGATGCACCACAGAAATAAAAAGCAGAATAGCTCAGGCCAAAATAGCATTTCAAAAAATGAAAAATATCTTATGCAACAAATCTATGTCAATAGAAATGAGAAAGAGAGTTCATCGGTGCCATATAGAACCAATTCTGACCTATGGAAGCGAATCATGGACAGTAGACAAACAAATGAAAAGACGATTAGAGGCCACAGAGATGGGATTTCTCTGAAGAATGTTGAAAGTTCCCTGGACAGCTAAAAAGACCAATGAGGAAGTTCTCAAAGAGGCCAATACAAAAAGGGAGCTCTTAAAAAAACATCAGAAAGAAACAATCAACATTTTTTGGGCACATCATGAGAAGAGGAAAGTTGGAATACTTGGTTACAACTGGCAAAATAAAAGGAAAGAGAGATCGCGGACGACAAAGAGAGAAAATACTGGATAGCTTAGTGTCAAGGCATGGAAAACGGTCAACAACAGAACTGATACGATGCATTTGTAGATAGAAGATTGTGGAAGGACATGATCGTCTATGCCAACCGGTATGGCACATGATGATGACTAGATTTTATTTTCTTGTTATACTAGATTTTATTTTCTTGTTATACTAGATTTTATTTTCTTGTTATACTAGATTTTATTTTCTGGTTATACTAGATTTTATTTTCTGGTTATACTAGATTTTATTTTCTGGTTATACTAGATTTTATTTTCTGGTTATACTAGATTTTATTTTCTTGTTATACTAGATTTTATTTTCTTGTTATACTAGATTTTATTTTCTTGTTATACTAGATTTTATTTTCTGGTTATACTAGATTTTATTTTCAAAATGAACGATGCTTTCATTCTTCAGGTCGAAGAGGCAGTTGCTGTCTTACAGGCTCTCCAAGCTAAAGAAGCATCTGCTAAAAACGAATAAAAATTACACCTCAAACTTGACTGATGAAGAATCAACCAACTTGTTTAGGGATTTTTTTGTTCTATAATTTGTATTTTTTCTCCTACATTTCTTTATTTTGTTTGTTTATTTTCTTTATTTGATGCCAGGCAGAATCGGTTTCATCTTTCTCTGTTTAGTTTTCTCATGATTTTTCTTCTTCTTCTTCTACCTTTTTAGCTCCCAGTGGAGCATAGGTCTTCAACAAACACTTTCCAAGTCGTTCTGTTTTTTGCCATTCTTTTAAGATCATTCCATGTCTTCCCCATCATCTTCATCTCTGCTTCAATCTGTCTTCTCCAAGAATTCTTTGGTCTTCCTCTTTGTCTTTTCTCCTGGGGATTCCAAAAAAGGGCCTGTTGTGTAATACTCTCAGTTGGCTTCCGTAGTGTGTGTCCTATCCAGCGCCATCGTCTTCGCTGTATCTCTTTGTCCACTGGTGTTTGACTGGTACATTTTCATAATTCTATGTTAGTGATTTTGTCCTGCCATTTCCATCCTTTTATCCTGCGTAAACATCCATTAATGAAAGTCTGTATCTTCGTGATTGTCAATTTTGTTGTTCTCCATGTTTCACAGCCATATAATAGGACCGCCTTCACATTTGAGTTGAAAATTTTTATTTTTGTATTTAACCTAATTTCTTTGGATTTCCATATGTTTCCCAGTGCAATGAAAGCTCCTCTTGCTTTCGATATCCTTATTTTGGTATCATTTTCTGTTCCTCCCTCTTTACCTATATTACTGGGGGCCTCGGTAGCCTAGTTGGGAAAACCACCCTGCTGGACTACCGATGTTCGGACAACGTGTGTTCGATTCCCGCTGGGAGCAGTGTGAATTGTACTTGTGGTTGGAAAAAAAAAAAAATACCCCCACGGTCGACCCAGCCGTTGGCAGTAATGGGTACCAGGGTATTATCCTGGGAAGGTGAGGAATGTCGCTTCGCATCTGAGTTTCGATGCTTGAGGCGACACTATACAGAAATCTCAGAACATTTCTGGATAGGCGGCCGAGCACATATGGGTGTAAACTCGCGTGCTAAGACGCCGGTTCAAGTCTTGTACTTTACCTTTTACCTTTACCTATATTACTGCCCAGATATATGTAAGATTGTACAATCTTGCATATCATGATTTTTATTTACCCCAATTTTGACAACTGTTGTCCTCGATAGTACGTAGTTGCTGCTATTTAGATTGAGATTTTCTGTAGTTTGATAATCTTTGCAATGATTCTCAAATTCTACTATTGGGCAGCTTCTTGCTCATCTACAATTTATTTTGAATCATACAGTTCAGTAGTTGTTTTGTTTGTTTTTAACTGTTGTCCTCATTAATATTAATCTGTTCTAATTAGTAGACTTTCATTTTCTCCTGCTGCCTGTAGAGCAATCTTACACCTTTCTCAACCATTCCTCTTTGTTCCCTGAACCTCAGCATCCAGCGACCGCTATATCCAGTCCTATTTTTGTCATTGATCTTTGACACACGACGGTGGTTGTAGAAGCCAACTGAGAGTATTACACCATCATCATCATGTACCGTACTGGTTGGCGTTGGCGATCATGTCCTTCCACAATCTTCTATCCACAGTGCATCGTATGAGTTCTGTTGTTGACCGTTATCCATGCCATGACACCAAGCTATCCAGTATTTTCTCTCTTTGTCGTCCGCGATCTCTCTTTCCTTTTATTTTGCCAGTTGTAACCAAGTATTCCAACTTTCCTCTTCTCATGATGTGCCCAAAAAATGTTGATTGCACCTTTCTGATGTTTTTTAAGAGCTCCCTTTTTGAGTATTACACCACGAGCCCTTGTTTGGAATTCCTATGGAAGAAGACATAATGGAAGATCAAAATATATTTGGAAAAGAGAGAACAGGTGGAAGCAGAGATGAAGACCTATGGTCCACAGGGAGCTGAAAGGGTGATGGTTAACAGAGCTCGCTACTTTATCATTTTATGTCTCTATTCATCTTGATGTGGATGTCTTGACCTCGTTCCGGCCACGGTCCACGACACAGGGAAGAAATTTTTTTTTCTTAAACCAGTTTTGATTATTTTGTTTTGGATGTTTCATTACTAGTTAGCTATGTAGGAATAGTTTTATTTACTTTAATATCTGTGTGTGTGTTGTTTGTTTGTTCCTGCTGAAGGCCTATTGAGCCGAAACGTCATTCAAATTTGTGTTGTCTATCAATCACGTAAAGCTTTTACCATACCATTTTTTCTATTTTTCTTTTTTCAATTCTCCCTCACATTTAGCTTTACTGCAGCTTCGCATTTTTATGCATTCATTTGCATTTCTTTGCCTTAACCCCTCGTTGTTCACCATAATGAGCTTTTCCAGGCATAGTTTACTAGACAGGGTTGCTTCTGTGGACCATATTTGTGTTGGTTAGTCTTGTCTTTTATGCTCCATGTTTGTGTTTTGCTAAGTCACTGGTTCCTATCTGATAAGCTAGTCCATTTATTGGGCTGTGACAGCAATCTAGTAGGTAAACAGACAATAATGTGTTCTTATGGCTCTGGCCATTGCAAATCTGATACCTGCTGTCTTGTTAATGTATCATGCCATCTTTATATTTTCAGACTTTTCTGGGTTTTGATGTAAAAAAGTAAAGTACCCCCGTCACGCCAAGTGGCATATAGGGAAATATGGTGTTAGTGACCTTATATTTTACAGACCTTCAGCACATGATTTTTGGGGTAATGTGGTCGGTATTATGCCCATGCTGCTTTACTTTCCCAGAAAAAAAATCCGGTACCCATTTAAGGCTGGGTGAACCCAGAAGCCATCGGTTGGGATCGAACACTACCCCTTGTCCTTTGTAGTCCAGTTCACTAACCACTGAGCTATCGCGGCTCCCGGGTTTTGATGTCCACATTCTTAACAGCCTAGGGTGTGAGATGTAAATATATTGATTGTCAAAATATGCAGTTTTTAACTTGATTTCATCTATAATTGTAGCTTATACTTCAAAACATTTGTCTGTGGTTTCACAACTTAGATTCATCTGGGCCATGTCTCAAAACATTGACTGCATATTACTTGTCTACATGCAGACACTCTGGTCCCGTCACATTCAATATCCACATTTTCGACTCCTGTTTGTTGAGATGCCAGTCATAACATAAACTAAATATGTTTTGGGGTCTTGGATGCCACGAACAAGTGGGTCTGATCAACTGGCATTTTTTGTGTGTTCAGTTTTTGTATTATCAGTTATTCAAGGATGAAACTAATAAGTTTATTAATGAAATAGAAAAAAATGATGGGATGTTAGAAGCTTTACATGATTAGTGGACGACACAGATTAAACAACGTTTCGGCCCAATAGGCCTTCAGCAGGAACAAACAAACAAAAAAACACACACGGATATGTAAGTAAAACTAATAACGAAACATCCAAAACAAAAATAATCGAAATGCCTCTATCCTGTTTCGTTATTAGTTTTACTTACATATCCGTGTGTGTGTTTTTTTGTTTGTTTGTTCCTGCTGAAGGCCTATTGGGCCGAAACGTTGTTTAATCTGTGTCGTCCACTAATCACGTAAAGCTTCTAACATACCATTTTTTCCTATTTTTTATGCATTCATTTGCGTTTCTTTGCCGTAACCCCTTATTAATGAAAGCTGTCAATATTTTAAGAGTTGTGTCTTTGTCTTTCATTCATTTCTGGTGATACAAAATTGGTGTCTCCTGACACTGGTCAGGTACCTCTTCCACCTCATGTGTAATGAATGGGAACCAAAATATTTTTTCCTACTTGCAATTTTCACTGCTGGGCCATGACACTGAATCATCATTTTTTAATTTCATCCAGCGATTATGATAATTGCAATGATGTTTTTACTGCCCTTGCTCATGTTTGTAATTCCAGGTTCTATTTTGCTTTCAAATTTATTTTGGATTTTTTTTTCCTTCCCATTTTAATCACAGAAGTGGATTTTATTAAAGCATTTTATTGAATAAACTTATTGATTACCACACGTTGTTGATTATTGTTTTGTTAACATTTGTGCATTATCTGAGGCGTCAGTACTTCTCCTATTGTACTGTCATGTAATATTCTGACCTTATAAGAAAAGCATAGAAGAGTTAAAAAGTGCAATTTCAAATTCTTCAATGTTAATGCCTATGTTGGCTTTGTTGTTTTGTCAATGGACATTATAACATCTGAGGGAAGATGAACTACAGAAATAAATAACAGAATAGCACATGTCAAAGTAGCATTTCAGAAAATGGACATCATTTTGTGCAACAAGTCCATGTCTATAGAAGTGAGAAAAAAGAGTTCATTGGTGCTGTATAGAATCAATACTGACATATGGAAGTGAATTATGGACAGTAGACAAAAAATGAAAAGACGATTAGAGGCCACAAAGATGGGATTTCTCAGAAGAATGTTGAAAGTTCCCTGGACAGCTAAAATGACCAATGAGAAAGTTCTCAAAGAGGTCATCACAAAAAGGTAGCTCCTAAAAAACATCAGAAAGAAACAATCAACATTCTGCGGGCACATCATGAGAAGAGGAAAGTTGGAATACTTGGTTACAACTGGCAAAATACAGGGAAAGAGAAAGCACTAAAGTGGTGTCGTGGCATGGAAAACAGTCAACAACTGAATTGACATGATGCACTGTGGATAGGGACGGGCGTAATACCGACCACATTACCCCAAAAATCATGTGCTGAAGGTCTGTAAAATTTATGGTCACTAACACCATATTCCCTATACGCCACTTGGCGTGACGGGGGCTCTTTACTTTTCTTTACTTACTGTAGAAAGGGACTTTTTGGAAGGGCATGATGAATGGACGTTATTCTGTGTTTACACAGAGGATTTTTTTGGGTTGTGGAGACAGCTGTAGACCGGTTGCATTCACCTGACCACTGAGTCAACATGGTCTTGGCGCCAACATGTTATGATAATGCTGTAGGCCATTGGCTTTCATTTTTCGTTCGCCAGCTTTTACCTCTGACGAAGTCCCTAGAGACCAGGAACTGAGTTTTGCGTGTTAATCCATTTTTCCCTGGCAGCTGTGTGCACAAAGGTCCCTCGCCGCACGGGCAGATAACTCCGACTTCAGAGGTAAAAAAGTAAAGTAAAATACCCCCGTCACGCCAAGTGGCGTATAGGGAAATATGGTGTTAGTGACCCTATATTTTACAGACCTTCAGCACATGATTTTTGGGGTAATGTGGTCGGTATTACGCCCGTGCTGCTTTACTTTCCCAGAAAAAAATCCGGTACCCATTTAAGGCTGGGTGATCCCGGAAGCCGTCGGTTGGGATCGAACCCTACCCCTTGTCCTTTGTAGTCCAGTTCACTAACCACTGAGCTACCTCGGCTCCGACTTCAGACGTACTCATATTTTTTTCCGTCGATGAGTAACTGACGTTTCAAGCCGGGCCTCGCTGCTGAGGCCAGGGGTGGTTGCCGCAGAGAGAAATCATATATAAAAATCCCAAGCGGTGTAGCCGGGATTTGAACCCACAACCTCTCTGTCTTGAAGCCGGCATCTTGCCTCGAGACCAACCAGTGTCCCCTGATTGCCTTTTGAGTTTAGTGGAACAGTACTAGGTCCCAGAAATTTGCCCTAGGATTGAATGTGTGAACTGTCTGTTTTCGATTGCAAATTTACCACCAGCTGGATGGCTGTCGAATCTAGCGTCTCACTGACGTGTAGGCGTGGCTTCATTTGTTGGGACAGCAAATACTGTTCTGGCACGCTCACAAATCATGAAGTCCATGGAGATATGCTGCTGTGACGGCGACCTGGAAGTGTCCATTTTGAGCTGTGCACCATTTATCCAGGACGCTGCACGTTCAATAGAATAAAAGAACGGGAAATGTGCCATTTTCACAGAACACAACATGTTCAGGATAAATTATTGGAATTGTGAGCGATTGAAATGAACACTTTGTTGGTTGCTGGAATGGGAGCTGAGCGGATACGGGAATGCCACACCTGCAGTAAAGCCATTCAGTCCTAAAATCTAAAGCTAGAGGTGTTGCTCTTCAATGACAATTTAAAAAAAAGGTATAGTAAAAGCATTACGTAGGTGAGAAACAAAACACAAGTCGAACGATGATTCGGCCAAGTCGGTCTCAACTGAAACAATAAACAACAACAATATATATATATGATATACACAGAGATCTAACTAAGTTTTGCTGTTCACACATTCAATTATCTCTTGTTCAACTGCTTAAAAGAATAAATGTATCATTTAAGTTCTAGAATTATGTTTTCATTTATTGCGATAATCTATACTCTATAAAGCAAATGTTATATATTGATTTGTAGTCTACTATCTATTAACCTTTCGAGCTCAGGATTTGTATTTAACCCCCCATAGAATATATAAGGAAACAACAGATAAAATGGTTTTGACACGTGACAAGGCAGAAAGAACAAAACACAACACAACGAGCCTTCAACAAACGTTGTGAGAACACCAGACCAAGGGTCGACCACGTAAAAGATGGATCGATGGAATATTAGAAGCACTCGGAAACATAACAGCAGCAGAGGCGAACAGAAGAGCAAAAGACCGCAAATTATATCTCCCCTCGACGCTGAAAGGCAGATAAGGAAGGAAAGAAGAAGAAGAAGAATAGGAAAAAAAAACATCCTTTCTGTCTATCAGGGTTTAGACACCGTACGTCGGCTTTTCATCCAGCGAAACAGTGGATTTTGCCGTATAGCCCACGTGTTTCAATGATGACTAGAGGGATGAATGCTTCACCAACTGCCCTTCAAAAAAAAAGAGTAAAGAGCCCCCGTCACGCCAAGTGGCGTATAGGGAATATGGTGTTAGTGATCATACATTTTACAGACCTTCAGCACATAATTTTTGGGGTAATGTGTAACGTGGTTGGTATTACGCCCGTGCCGCTTTACTTTCCCATTTTAAAAAATCCGGTACCCATTAAAGGCTGGGTGAACCGGAAGCCGTCGGTTGGAATCGAACCCTAACTCTTGACCTTTGTAGTCCAGTTCACTAACCACTGAGCTAGCGCGGCTCCCACCAACTGCCCTTAACATGACTTAATTAGACGTGATTGCCATGTTTTGTGGTTTATTTGCCCCTTCGGTCCAACACATCCGACTTCAACGCTGCATTTTTTTTTTACCGGGTTGCCTTACCTCTTCAGTCCCTACTCGCTTAACCAGACCGGATTATCCGTTTCCAAGAGCACCGCTGAGAGATGGAACAGGGTCTTGATCATATCTGTTGTTCGCGATCCTGACGCATACAGTCAGCTAGGGGTCACTGACCTCACTTAGCTCAGTTGTCGGACGCGTGACCTAATGGGCCAAATCTGATTCTATCCCATCTTCACGAACTGCCTCTAAAACATACCTTAGCAAAAGAGAGTAGGGATAAAAAAAGGGGAAGGCCCCGATATCCCACAGGATCGCCCTACAGTGGATTCCATCTCATTATGAATTATGGTTATGGTTATAGTTATGGAAGCCCCGGTATCACTCTCTCTTCTCTCTTCTACCTTTCAGTTCCCAGTGGAGCATAGGTCTTCAACAAACACTTTCCAAGTCGTTTTGTTTCTTGCCATTCTTTTAAGATCATTCCATGTCTTCCCCATCATCTTCATCTCTGCTTCTATCTGTCTTCTCCAAGAATCCCTTGGTTTTCCTCTTTGTAGTTTCCCCTGGGGATTCCAAAAAAGGCCTGTTGTGTGATACTCTCAGTTGGCTTTCGCAGCGTGTATCCTATCCAGCTCCATCGTCTTCGCTGTATCTCTTTATCAATTGGTATTTGACCGGTACATTTCCATAATTCAATGTTAGTGATTTTGTCCTGCCATTTCCATCCTTTTATTCTGCGTAAGCATCCATTAATGAAAGTCTGTATCTTCATGATTGTTAATTTTGTGTTCTCCATGTTTCGCATCCATATAGTAGGACTGACTTAACATTGGAGTTGAAAATTTTTATTTTGTATTTAAATATCTGTTGTTCGTCGATTCTGACGCATACAGTCAGCTTGGGGTCACTGACCGCACTTAGCTCAGTTATCGGACGGGTGGCCTGATGGGCCAAATCTGATTCTATCCCATCTTCACGAACTGCCTCTAAAACATACCATAGCAAAAGAGAGTAGGGATAAAAACGGGAAGACAACCCGGCATCCCACAGAGTCGCCCTACAGTGGATTCCATCTCACTATGGATTATAGTTATAGTTATGGTTATAGAAGGCCCCGGTATCACTGTAAACGAATAAAATAAAATCCATAATTGCTCAACCGCCCGTGCTAGTGGTATCATCCGAATACATCATCTCACAAACAAAGAAAGGTAACTGCAATCCCCACCATAGCAGTCTCAGCACACGCCAAAAGATATAAGGCGAAACCGCACAAAGAGTGAACACAGCATCTGTTCCCGTCATACTACATCATCATTCATCGTAAGCAATTAGACTATTGTAGGATTTGACGTTAATGTTTGTTGCGTAATAAGAGCAATGCTCAACACGACAACGGTTT